>JANIJI010000007.1:6472500-6770000 GCA_024500535.1 Leptonema lineaticorne
TAGAGCTAAACAGAACAAACATTTCTAGACTAAAATGGACAACGTATTGAGGAACGTTTCCGGAGTGGAAAATATCGGTAAACAAAGGGTACTATTACGAACAGAAAGAGGTTGTCAATACGAGGTCCGTATCCGGACTCGGACACCAATGTCTCTATGTCACAGGGCTGAGGAAGATTTGAAACAAATCCCCTTTAGAGCAACTGTCAGATTAGTGAAATCCCAAACCCAACGTCATACTTTGTGCCATAGAGGGAAAACTGAACGACTTTCCTTCCTCGTGTTATTACGTAAAATAAACATTGTATACCGTATACTGCGATAAAGAAGACAAAAAGGGCGAACTGGTAAAACTGTTTCGTAGCGATTATTTTATTTTCCGTTTTTTTTTCTTTTATATATATATATATATATATATATATATATATATATATAAACATAAATATAAATGATTCGTTACAACATTTATAATTCAAGAAGTCGTCTTATCTTTGCGTGCGGTATTTTCGTTACTTTTATTTTTAAGGGTAGAGAAATATCGATAGCGTTAACTAGCACTCATTAAATAAAACAGCTGACAGTCAAGATGGTCTTTATCAGGGAACACATTTAACAAAAGAGCGTAGGTCCCTCGGGAACGAGAATTCTCTTGAATTTTTTTATTTTATTTTTTTAATTCGAAATATTAATTGTTGTTATTTAATAAATGAACGATCACTCTGTAATACATTTTGACGTAATTATTGCTATATGTTTACAATAATATTTCATTTACGATAGAATCAATGATTCAAGCTTATGATACTTTTATTTATTATTTAATTTCATTAAGATTATTTCAATAATAATAATAATATTTTTTTATATTATATTTACTTAAAAAATATTATACTCATATATCTTTAAATCTGCTTAAAAATATTTTATATTTTCATTCTACCAATTTCTAAATAATAAATATTACTGTAAATATCCAATTCAAAAATAGTCTATATATTATATTTTTCCAACCGATTCGAATTTCTTTCACAAAAATAAAGAAAAAAATTTAATTCGATTCGCATTTATCGCACTTTCGTGTCGACATTATCGTTATTTTATTTGTCTTAACGAAATTGGAATTAAATTAGGTTCGCATCGTAACGAATGTTCGATAATAAATCAAATTTTCCGTCCAAATTCACCATTACACATGTGAAAATCGTTCGTCCCGAAAAATGACACATTGCCTTCGGAAGAACGCACGACTTCCTTCTTCTTCTTTCTCTTTCTCTCTCTCTCTCTCTCTCTCTCTCTCTCTCTCTCTCTCTCCGCTTTTCCTTTATTGTCGATCCAGGATATCGCCAAGTTAACTCAATGTTAGACTAAACACATTAACGGTTAAACGCTCCAAGGGGAAATTGAATTCCAAGTTAGTTCGGTACGAAAACGTCTTCGACGAGGAAAGACTCTTCGAAAATGTTAGTACTAGTCACGATATAGCATTAATCGTACAAGCGAACGTATTATACAATAGAACAGTTGCATTTAGCAAATTCTGCAATTTAATCTCGTATCACAACGCACAAGTATATTATTTTCAACGTCGGCATACTCGAATTTAATCAGTCTTATTATGAAACTAAGGGCAAGATTGAATCTCAAAAATGAGGTTCAACTCACGTAGTATAATGAATAATTTATTCAAAACCCGAACCGCAAACCCGACGAACTCTCCGTCAATACAAATTAAAACTATGTAAGTAACCGTATATATGTATGTATGTACGTGTTCAAATTTCGAAAGGTTCACTTTGATCTAATATTTAATATTTTACATATCGCCAAAATGTGACAATCTTTTATTTATTACTGTATAATAAATTTTATAATAAATCGATTACATTAAATTATATAAAAGTGATTTAAAAGGATTAATGTTTATTTTTTGCATTCTTTAAATATATTTTTTAGAGAATATTGTATTGTATGTATAATGATAATATATGTTAAATTATTTCCCTATTTTCAATAATTCATTGGAATCTCATAAAATTTTATTGAATAAAATCCATTTGAAACACTCACTTTACCACTTTCAAAATAAACTCTTTTACACCACTTCATTAACTACTACATTTTTATTTTATAACTTCTTAATGATTTTAAATGTATTAACAAAAAGTTGTTTTACGAAGAAAAGATCGTGTAAAAACGTAAAGATTAAAATAGCTAACTCGATTTTTTTTTTGGAAAATTGATTTACGCCACTTTCAAAATAAATAACTCGTATAATTGACGAATAATGAATCCTTGAAATATATTCTATCAAATATATTATATTCGCCTGATTAACTTTTTTCTTAATCAAAATTAATCTTTTATTCGAATTATATTAATTAACGTTAATAAAATATATTATAACATTCTATTGATTATTTTGATTATTTGTACGCGAAATCCATCAGCTTTTTTTGTATATATAATATATTATAAATATATTTCGTCTCATGGAAGAGGATTTAGTAAGAGCTCTCGAGAACACACCTGTCCCTCCTCCAATATCCTTATCCTTTACCCTTTCCTTGGAGAACTAAACTGATTAAGCCAATTACAGCAACGTGTGCGAGGGTACGGAATAAATTGGCCCTACACAACACTCTCGCACCGATCAATATTAACTTTTACGTAAAAATCCAATTTCCCGAAGAAAATTTCTTTTTCTGCCTGTTTATTAAATAAAAACGCAATCATTCGTTTCCTCGTTAAATTTTCACATTTCCGCTAATTCATAAGCAATACTTTTTTATTATTATTCGTTTCTCCTCCATCTCGGAAAATTTAAATTCGCAATGAATACTAATATATATATATATATATATATATATATATATATATATATATATTCGTATTTTTTTTTTTCTTCTTCTTTAGCAGTAATTTTCGTAAAACTCGTGTTCTCGTCGACGATAAAGGAGAAAGGTGGAGTAGGCCGAAAAGTTCGTTCTTCGAATTTCGAAATATTCACGACTTATATTAAAACTTGTCACTTTGGGAACACAATACATTTGTTTGCGCGCTCGAGCCGAGAACCGACCTTTTCCTCGACACTTTCATTCCTGTTAAAACTTTAAAACGAAATATATATATATATATATATATATATATATATATATATATATATATATATATATATAATACGAATAAATTGTCTCGATATCCGTCTTTCTTACATCACTCAACTTAGAACTGATACGTTTATTATATATATATATATACATATTTTTTTTTCATGCATACGTTGCAAACTTATACAACATATTCACGATCATATTTATATATATATATATTGTTTGGAACACGAAGACAAAGAGGCTTCATTTGTTAAACACGAAAGCCTGTGGGGTGTGGTATCGACAGCACAGTATTCCCCGGCTGATTACCCACCGGGCTTCGAATACAACTGTCATTAGTCGGACAAATGATGCCAGACTTACACTATTAGCCGCGCTAATGTCCTCTCTTTGTTGGCCATTGTGATGGTAGGTTTGCTCTATATATCAATTATCGACCAACCTACGCGAAAAACATGGAAATGAAGGAGAATGATACACGTCGATGCATAACATTTTTTAATCTTTTAAATGGTAACTTTTTAAAGCGATATATCGTTGAAATCTTTGCACGTTTAAAAAAAAATTCGTATATTTATTATTCAGATTTGCAACTATACATTTGTTATAAATGAAATATGTCTTACCGCCCTTCACATGTCAAATTTATTTTCCTATATATATGCTGAACGTGTATTGTTATATTTGAAATATTGGGTAACAAATTCAGCGTGGGCGCGATCAAAACCGTTGACGAGCCTATATAACAACATAAAAGACATTCAAAAACGAACAAACTACAATAACAACAACAACGCCGACACAAAACTCTTCCAGCTTCGGTAACGACAATAGTTTAGAGAGTTTTGTCGCTTTTGTGTTCCCTCAGACCCCCGTACTCTGGTGCCGTTTAATTCGTTAATCGACGGCGATAACGAGCTGAAAGTTTGTAGCGGCCTAGGCAACAACTGTTGCGGTCCGAACCGAGGACCGAACCATCCACACGATTACCCATTTTGACCCATACCAATTGCGCTTTTGTCCAAGAGACACGTACCCCGTGACGATCGTGTCAAAAGTTGAACCCTGAATTCTTGAAATAACCCTCGCGGGTCTCGAAGAGCGCAAAGCCCGATGCATGGAGACGTAATTCCTTTCGCTGCGACCATAAGCCCTAAAGCCTGCAAGGTTCGCAGGGCACATCTGCCCTTAATGTTTCTCAGCCGTGGGTGGAGTCAAATTTAATAAGACCTCCTTGCCCTCTTTTCCCTCATCCGCAGAAGACAAATTCTCGAATCGATTCTCATAACGTTGTCGGAGTGGCTTCGTAGCGAATATTCTGACCCGTTTGTATCTTGATTGATCGTTCGTACTTTCTTGTAATCTAACAATTATTTGTTTTGTCAATTATGACGAAATTAAAATATAATATATTTAGTTCATACATATTTGAATTTTAGAATTCCAGATTATCCATCAATTCACTTCATTTTCTTTCATTTTTTTTCCTTTTTTACATTCAGATAAAATTTCAATGGGGAGTCTCTTCTTTGTAGCAAATGACATTTTTCCACTTTTTCCCCCTTCTCGGAATGGAAAAGAACGACCGTCGCGAACCCTTATCCAAAAAGGGTGGATGAAATGACTTGTAAAATTAGATAATTACGGTGCATAGCACTTGATGCTTGGTCATGCTTGAATGCAGGCGTTCCTGACGACTTTAGTGGACTGTGAAAAAAATTATCACACCCTCTTTTTACACGAGCACCTCTTTTTATATTATCTATAATTTAAAATAAAATATACTTATATAAATTATTACTTTTTTTTTAGTATATAGTCTGTCATATTACGTTTATATAAAAATTGTATCAAAATAAATCGATAAACTCAAAAAAAAAACCAACTATAATCACACTATTGATTTTTAATACAAATAATAAATTACTATCTTATTATACATTGAAGTATATCCATTCATTGTACATTTATATAATTTATTCGAAATCATTTGCATATTTCTATTGTCGAATCGTCGCCGTTGCGTATCCTGAACCATGGCAATCCTGTCCGGAATGATGGAAACTCGAGGATTTATTTTAAAGGTTTTCGCCTTCAGCGGGACCGTCTGCAAAAGAATTACGGCTCATCAATCATTCGGCTCACTTTTGTCACTGCCTGTACAGCCCGTACGTTTATCGGTGTGAGAGTGAGCGCGAACACCCTGTAGATTGCGCATTTTTCATCGTCATTCGTTTTTCCTGCTCGACTTGGAAGTGGAAAATAAAAAATATACACACATTTATATATATATATATATATATATATATATATATATATATATATATATATATATATATATTTAAAATATATATAAAAAAAAACATTCGCATTCTTACTCTACTTACTATTTAACGTCGTGAAAAAACGACGATAGAAAAAAAATATATTTTTTAATTCGAACTCGTAATGGATTGATCGATCGATTGTGGTCGTCCTAAACGCCTCCGTTACGAAATTGAGTTGTTAACTTTTCTTTTTCGACGAATTTTTCTTCGAACGCTTCGACGACGCATCGCAATATCGATTTGTCACTTTTTCCTACGTTCAACTTTTCATAAGCACTTTTCGTCGTCGCTAAAACGAAGAAAAAAAAATGTATTCTTGCCGCAAATTAGAATACTTAAGACGATATCGCGTATATATTATATTATTTATAATTCGATTTAAAAAACGATAATTAAATATAATTAATCTTTTAGAGTTAATCAAGATGATTTAATTCAATTTAAAATAGTGTTAAAAAATAGCATATAATACTTAAAATTTCAACCATACAACATTAATTTTAAACTATCGTAATTATTATTTTAAAATGCTGCAAACTATTTGAAAAATTTTCTGTAAATATTTTACCTTATTTTTGTCAACATCAATAAGAAAGAATTTTTTTTATTTAAAAGTGAAATTTAATATTACTTTCTGAATTATGTTTTTACTGTATCTTTTTTTTAATTTTTTTATTGCTTTTTTCTAGATTAATTTTTTTTCAAGTTTAATTTTATCCCTTTTTATGAATATTTTTTAACGTTTTATCTTCATATAAAACTCCTTAAAGATAAATTTATATATACTACTTTGGAAAAAAATGTGCAGTGTAAAATTTTAATATATGTCAAAAACAAAAAAATACATTTTACATTTCCATTCAACAATCAGCCGATTTAATTCATACAACGCGTCATATTTCACGTGATATATGATAGAAGTTTCGACGCTATTTTTTTCCGCAACGCAAAAAAAAAACATAATCGAAAAATTTACAAAAATGTGTTCGCAGTTATATCTGCGTCACGAGGAAAACGCGAAAAAAAGAGAAAAAAATCTCGAATTTTCACCGACAAGTGAAAAAATGGAAGAAAATAAAAACCGTTCGCACATCCGTCACAATCAAACGTCTCGCGTTCCGGTCTTTTTTTCCTTTCGTTTTCCTCGAGTTTTTCCTCGGTTTTTTCCTTCTTTTCTTTCTTGCTTGCTTTCTTTTTTCTCTACAACGCTCTGCCCTCCCCCCGCCCTCTCTCATTTCTATTAATAACAAACACAGAAGCTTTCGTTTTTTTTTTTCGGAGTCCCACTGTAGGTGTGAGGAAAAGAGGAAAAACGCGCGCGACTCGCATTCGTACGCGCGCGCATTTTCGCACAGTTTTTCATTTCACTTTCCGAAATAATACTTTTCCGTCGGTTTTCACGTTACGCGAGCGCCATTATAAATGATATTTACTAATTTATTCAACTTTACGAGGTCGTACATTTTCATTTTTGAAATTCGGGTTAACGTGATCCGCGTACTTTGGCCTTCCGTGAAATCGTTTCGTTTAATTTTATTCGTCTCTTTTTTCATTCATCCGGAAAAAGAAAAACTGTTGTAGCCCGTAATATTGTCAATTTGTTTTTATTATATCAGACGTCATTCTTTTAATTGAAAAAAATATTCATCACATTAAATTCAAATCGATTTTCCTTATATAAACGTTTAATTTATAAAATTGCCTATTTTCCAAAATAAATACAGCTAAAAATTTTATATTATTCTCATTGAATATAAATAAATTACAAATTTTATTAATTAAATATTAAACATTCACATTTCATGATAATATAATAATAATATAATAATATATTCATGACTTCATTCATAATTTTAATTATATAAATTTGTATAGCTAAATTGTAAAAGCAACGCACATTACAAAACTTAATTTGTTATTTAAATTGTTGGATCTGATAATTTTCATTTATTATATACCTCGTATATGAAATTTTTTTTAGATAATTCGTTGATATGTCGAACTTTTCAATAATAATAATATGAACGTCTGAAGGTCGAACATAAAACTGAACAACTCGAGAAAATTCGTTATGATAAACTGTAAATATTTAAATTATTAATATTTTAATATATACGTTAATCAATTTCATAATTTACATATTAATCGAAATCGTTTTTGACTAATATTAATTTTACCAATCAATTCCATATCCTTTTGTAGGAATCACTCCCCGGCACATTTTACACGAAGCCTTCCGACACATCAAAAGAACCTTCGATAATAATTACACACATGTATACGTAATGTATGGGAAGTGTATTGATTCCCGTTACTTACTTTGATCCGCTTTCAAAGCCTGCAATTGACATCAAAGCAACGTTACTATAATAACCCACGTTGGATTATAATTAACTTTTCTTAACACATATACGACGCAAAAGACCGACGAGTTTCGCTCGTGTCGTGTTTGTTTTTTTTTTTTTTACTTTGATTAATTTTTTAATAAGCTTTTGTAATGCATTGTTGAAAATTTAATATTTATGCTTGAAAAGTACAGAGATTTTATCGTATATATTATATTCATTATGAAGCATTATATTAAAATCGAAACATATGGAAATAATCGAAATTCGTAAACACATTAATATACTAATAAATCGATAGTACAATAGCTTTAGTCAAAACTTCTTTTTTTAATTTTGTAATTCTAATTTATTTTTTATTACAAGATTTTATTTAATTTGTACTGTTTTTTTGGTTTATTTGTTTGTTTATCAGAATGGATTCTTATAATCGATTTTTTGACCACTTCTCAATATTATTACACAATTAAGTCGTCTACTCTACAACCAATAATCAAATTTCTTCAATTTTGACAGATTAATTTTAATATAATAATGAAAATTGACATTTAAATATCATAGCATAATTTATCATATATATCTACATATTATGGTTAAACATATATATTTTTTCATTCAAAACACGTATAAAAAAAAATTTGAGTGATCAGATAAAAGTCGATTCATATAATATCATACATATTCTACTTTTTTTATATAAATATATTTATATTTACATTATATTATACTTTTGCACGATACACGATATAACGTTCGATACATCCATAAGAATCAATTCATACGAAATAGTTATTGTTTTATATACATCGAGATGAGCCCGTTTATGGTCTTTCGTTTTATTTTATTTTTGTTTTTTTTTTCGTCGAAACAAATGAAAATACTTATTGTCGAACGAAAATGTTTATTTTGAAAAGGGTTCCGCGTTTACAATAGATGAAAAAAAAAACTAATAACGTCCACAGAATCGAATGATGTGCGGCTGGTATATTTTTCGTATTATGTCGTGATTTTCTTTTCGATTCCATTGTACGTTTTCCTCTATTTAATTTATTATAATTTTATACGACAATAGTAGAAATAATATATATATATATATATATATATATATATATATATATATAACTTGTTTTTTCTCATCCCTTGTGGATAACGAATTTATTAAATTAACAATTCTGACGTGTTCATGCGTCGTCGACAACCGGAAGATTTTTCCGGAATTGTTATTTTCCTATAGTCGGTCATATGTGGGGTAAAATATTTTCGTGATACATGCGATAAATATTGAGCTATAGCGTGACAAAAATAATTCAAATTATATTTTGCTTATGCTAAAATATTTTTTTTTTCTCTAATTTTATAATATATTTTAAGTCAGTGTATAAATATGTATTTTTTTCTTCGAATGACAGTGAAACTATTTTGTGATATTAGTAAGACTGTTTTTAGATACACGAATTTATAAGAAATACAACAGTAAATTTCCTTGGTTAAAATAAAAATGATCGTTAAAATTTTAAGAAAGATTTTTACATAATTTCCTATTCGATTACGAAAGCAAATTAGATATTTGCCTCGAGCAACCAAATATTTTTATATCACTGTTTATAATTCTAACCAAAAAAATACAAATGTATTAAAATTTATATACTCGCATAGAATTTTGTGAAACAAAAATATATATTTAATATTGCTTCGTTATAAAAAAAATCATCTTATTATCGTTGGCCACCCACACCCTATATAATAAATATGTACGACCGAATTTCCATTTACTTGGTATTTTTGCTCGTTTGTATAATTGGTTCGGAGTTTTTAACATCCTCGTTTTATTTTCTTTTATTCCAAGTGCGTGACGTTTTTCTGTGTGCGTTTTGTTATAATTTTATACCGAAATAAATGAAACGACGTCGTTGACAAGATTCTGTCCCGTTTATCGTTTATTATGCAAAATTATTCGAGACGCATATTAAACTTTTATTTTTGCTTGTTATCAATAGCACTCAATTTTCCTCTTTTTTTTTTATTTTGTCTTATTGTCTACATACAAATTTTCGTTTGCATTCCCAATTCCGCGAAATAAATATTCCCGTTTTCATTCTTTCTGCTCACGAACCGTGAAGATATTTGATTAATCTTTTCAGCTTTATCAGTATAAACCATTGGCGAAGTGGAAAGCTCTCTTTTTTTTAAGTTCTGTTTTTCCGATACGAACATATTCCGACGTTTTTGACGATTTTGCAATTTTTGTTAACTAGATTTCGCTTCTCTTAAATAATTTATCAATTCATATCAACAATTAATATTATAAAACAAATTTATCAAAATTATTATAACAACTAAACATACTATATTTTCTATCAATTTAATTTTAAATTTAATAATATTTTTCTTCTTTTCTTTATATATATTAAAAAAATAATATTTATATTGAAACGTTTATTTTTTTTACAGCTCCTTATTATTACTGCCTTTCAATTATATAATTGAAACATAATTTTCTTAGCAATACTTATATGCCGTACACACATATTCACCCTCCCTTTTTTGCTTTCCTCCCCTTTGTCTTTTTGTTGTTATATTTTAATATTACAGCGACGTTGATGCTAAGTGCCGTACATAAATATGTATTTTATGAACGTAATACTTTGCCATATTAACTTTTATGAACGACACATAAAATGTATCCTCCTTAGTGATGATATCTTTTACGGTTTGCTTAAATTACAAATATTAGACAACGATATATGTACACTTGTTTCATATCTTTTCTTCTTATGTATGTTTCTTTTCTTCATTCTTTTTTTTTCTTTCTTTCTTTTCACGTTTTCATCGCATGAAATGCTTACATATTTCGGGAAGGATTTTCCCCGACGCTTTTTCTCCTTCAACAAAAACAATTTTGTTCTCGCGTCGAATTTTTGTTTCTTAATTTTTCCACTCACGCCTTCTTCTTACATATATATTTTTGTTACACACGGCGAAAATATATTATATTTATTCGTCAATGCCAACGTTTATGGTGCCTCGTCGTATTTATACGCGAAAATGTGAAACTCGACACAATTTATCAAAGCATACGAATTAGTAATGTTGTGAACGAAACGAAATTGTCGATCAATCTGAATTTCCTTATATTTTAAGCATAACAATAACGACTATAAAAAAAATATTTTTATGACATGATTAATTGTCGCCATTCGTAGCATAAAACTTGTCAAAATTGACCTATACTTACAATGACTTTAACCTATTTCATTTTAAAAATATTATATAATATTTATATATATATATATATTTAGTAAATAATGGCAAAATTTTTAGAAACAACTAATTTTATTCTCATTGTCGATATTAAAAACATTTTCTTTCTCATTTCACCACCCTGTCATAATTTTGTACGTACTTGCGACGCAATATACAAAATTCGTGGGAAAGGGAACGTTTTCTTTATCGTAATGAAGAACCTTATTACCGAATTATGTTAGTAAAAAAAAAACACAATATTTCGTTCATCCATGTCACGTGCTCCACTTTTCCCATACGCACATGTATGAAGACCATAACTCTGATTCTCATCCCCTAACGCTATTTTCTCATTCCCTATTTTGCAACTAGCTACATAGTAAACCACTATCGCAGCATCTAAACATCTACATTTTCCTTTTCCACCTTTCAGTATTGCTACACCTTTCGCTTGTGTCAAATTAAATGGATCACGTGAACCTTTTACGTGTCGACTTGTACATTGCATTTATTTTAATTTGCATTCGTGTATTTTTCAACGTATTTTCACAGTTAATCCGCTTTCAAAATTATACGATTTTTTCGTTATATTTCTTACGATACAAGTTTCTAAATGCACTTACTTTTATCAAAAATCTTTGAATATATAAATAGTTTATTATTTCATCAGTATAAAATGGAAAATTTTAAAATACGGAAAAGGCTATTCAAAAAGCTAATCATCCTTAAAATTTTTAAATATACTTTAGATCAAACTAATTTTAAACAACTTTTCAATTAATATTCTTTAAAAATGTCAAATCTTTGGGAAATATTATTATTATTCGTGTGATAGCAGTAATAAGCACACGTTTAATACGCAATTTCCGTTTTTCAATATAATGTTTATGTTTATTTTAATGGTATTATATTGTTAATGGCAAAGTTTACATCTCACATTGGCAAATTGGCTAAAGTTTTACATTGTACTTAATTTATAAACTCGCTTTTGTTATGTTAACTAACTAAAGTTACTCGTTAATGTTATAACTGTAGTTTTAGTGCAAAAGGAATAGAAATCTGAGTATGTGTTAAACAACCCTATTCTCCCATTATTAAAGATGTAATTACTATGTTCTTTATAAATGCAATACAAAAGACACTAAATATTAAGTAAATCCAAACCTTTGACATCGTATAATTGACATCGCATTAATTATTATCGTATATCACCTGTCGATATTTAATATTTTTAACCCTTATTTTTTAAATATAAATTTTTACCGTAACACAAGATGATGGAAAACGCATCCCTTAAGCGCTGATATTTTTGTGACCTCATTATAACACGTCAATACTATGCCATCGTAATGATCATCCCCCAGGTGAGTGGTGGAAATGAACCCTTGTTCGTTATTTGACAAATTTGATACGAAACTTCTTGACATGATCATGACATTCTACATCATTAACACACATATAATCTCACATCATATACACTTCCAACAGCCTTCATTTGATATTCTTTTTTTATCTAGCACTGATTTATCCGTTTAATATAACCTTCATAATATATATAGTACATCTCTATCACAAAATTTTCTATATATAGAAAATATCATTTATTCTATTTTTTGCTTTTGTATTCGTTTATATTTTTTGATGAGAGCCGCATTCCATGCAAATTAGGCAGACAACAAAGAAAATCATATGTATCAAAAAAGGCAAAATACACGGAAAAGTTTATATTTCAAGTAATATCATTCTAGAGTTCTTCCTAGGTTTTCAGAATAAGTTGAAAGTTTGTTTACCCTTTATATACTTATTACTTTTTATATATACATTTATATATATATATATATATATATATATATATATATATATATATATATATATATATATATATATATTACTTCTAGTGTGATGGAAATCCCGACATATAAAGTCTTTGAGAAAGCTTTTGTCCGTTCTGTTTTAATCTGGAAATTGTACAAAATTTTCTAGGAAGTAAATAAATGTGAAATCAGAAAGTTTCGAGTTTGACTTACTTCCTTTTTCGTTCATTTTGTGAAATTTCTCAGTATTCTACATAAATGAAAAACTCTTTTTTTTTGCAATTCTTTCTTCTTTATTTTTAAAGCAAAAAAATTCAGCGCTAACTCGACGTTTTTCCAACTTTATCTGTGACGATGCACTTTTACGTAAACGTTCCCACAAAACGCCTAGGTTCGGTGAAAATATATGGGTATACCTCAATAATTAAAAATATTTTTTGAAAAAGAAAATAATTTATATTTGATTCATTAATCTCTAATGGCGTTACATAATAACATTTTACAAAATATCGTAAATTTTATTATTTTATTTACAATGTATTATCTTAATATGAAATCCATCACATTATACCTATTATATATTACATATTTAAAATATCAAACACTTAATATATTTTCGAATAAAAAATCTGACGAATCATTTTCGTCGCCCAAATCGTCATATTGTAAGAAAATCGGTGATTGTTTGGTTTTATATGCCCTTAAATACAATAGAAAGAAGTGGAAAGAAAGCGATATTTCGATTTGGTTACAAATTTTCCTCTCGTCTCTACATTGTTTGTTATTCTTCCAATTTGCGATAAAAACTTATTTTTTTTCCTTATTCTATTAGGCTTCTGCGGGGCGTTTCTTTCATTTTGTTCGTCTGCCTTCCACCAAAAATGTTCCATAAATATTAATGCGCCAAAGTTTTCTTTTATAATATCCGTCCGTATTATGTGAATGTATTTATTTCTTCTTTTTATCTGACCTATTTCATTCTGTGATTTTTTAAATTTCCTTTCGATATTGTATAATATTTATGGCACGTATGTATTTACTTATTTTATTCAAAATTGTTTACTATATCGATTGAAAAAATATTTTTGTTGAAATTTTATATATTGATTAAATTTGATATAATCATCAACTATACTATAATATTGTAATAATCTTTATTTTTTCTAACTAAACTATTACACAAAATAGCCAATATTATACTATGCAAAAAAAAAAAACTCAAAATACAAAGTCGTAACACTTTATCGATTATAAATTTCACTATTTTTCATTCGTATTTTATGGTGTAAAATTCGAGGGTTTCACTGAAACGTATTCGTCGGTTTAGATCGTGTGTTTTACGACGTTATTTTATAACCGCAATTTAAACGTCGTTAAATTGAAGTCGATTTCTCGTATAGCTCACACTCTAGTTCGTCGCAAAAAAAAATATTTTAAAGTTTCAAAAGTGTTCTTCTTTAACCGGCTACTTATCGTCGATTTTATTTATAATTTATAAAAATCGCAAATCGTACGTATAAAAAGAAATATTAAAAAAATATATATATTTTACATAATTGTACGATTTAGATATACCGAAACGAAATACGATACGCATTGTTATATTTTCGCATGCAAAATACTCGTATAAAAAAAATACATAATACATATTGAAAAGTGTTATTATTGTGCTTCGGAATATGTTTGCTGTTTTTCCGCATTCAGAATTTATTTTCCAGCCGGATAGAGAGACGTTGCTGAAATTCGCCTGCCATGAGCAATCGAGTCGAAAATTCAAAAGTGGATTTTTTCTTATATCCTTACCTTTTTTTCCTTTTCATCTCACTTTTTTTTCATCACTCTCACAACATTTTCTTATCTTTCTATCATATGGTCCGCTTTCTTTAGTTTTATTTTTCGATATACATTTTTTTTCCATGTAAAAGTCATTGTATTCCAGCATCGTAATGCATCTATGAATAAATGAAAATATTCACGTGTATGTGGATTCGAATCGAATTGTTTATATATTGTAAAAACATATATATACTCTATATATTTTACATATCAAACTAAATATTATGCTTGGTCATTCGCATGCCCTATTAACTCAAATATGTAATATATACGATCGAAATGAACGAAATATACCTTAATTAATTAGCACTAAAAGCCTCTCCATCCCTTTCTAAATTCCTTTCAAATATATATATATACAGGTAGCTAAAATGCCATGTTCTTCCTTTTTTTAATTAATTTTCGATTGTTTTGACACGACACGCATTAAGACAGGTACCAAACCGAAAACACGATATCCGATACTTTTTGTTTATTTTGGTTTTTTTTTCTGGAACCTCTTTGGGTTTATTAGCTGTGTATATATAGTGAAAACGCTTACAATTTATATATACTTATTTTATTTTAATATATAATTTTGAAATAGTTGTAATAAATTCTTCAATTAATATATTTTATATTATACAATTTTAACATAAGTTTTTACTGCAATGTTATACAAAATCATTATATCAATTAATATTTAAATTGTTCCTCTATATGAATTCTCAAATACATCCAAATCATTACTTCGCTCTTTCACATTTAATATCTTCATGACTTGTCTTCTTCTCCACGCCGTCTCCTTAACAAGGTTGACGATCTACATAACTAACAAAACTTTAAAAGAATTCTATTGATGAACAGTCAAATCAGCTACGAAGATATTTAAGCCATGAGTTTTGATGTCTTCGTATTAATCGTTCACCTAAATTTTTCATTCCAAAATTATCTAGAGAAGCCTGTATTTATCATTTCTCAATATATGGCCGAAGTATTGATTTTTTCTTATTTTAACTGTTATCAGTATTTCTGGTTTTTTTCTAACTTTATCCAAAACCTCCTTAGATATTCTTAACATTCTCCAATAGCACGACATCTCAAAAGCTTCCAGACGTTTTTCAGCTCCAGGGTCTAGTGTTTCATGACTTGTACATACTAATTATATCTCTTAAACACATAACATTAATCCAAGTCTTACTATATTATCTGTCTTCTGACAATAGACAATTGTCCACCGACTTCCAATTCACCATAGTAAATGTTAAAATCGTAAAAAAAGTGAACGGTTGAAACGGGCAGGTCGTAACAACCGTATCGAGTTTCTTTTATCTTCAAACTCGCAGCGTTAAATTCTCACGCGGTTCGAATCACGCAACCGCTAAAATCGTTTGAAGTGAGAAATCTCATTTTTTTTCTTCTGTGAATCCCCTTCTTCATTCCAGTTTCAACCCCTAAACCTCCAACCTCCCATTTGGTGAATTTTTCGCTTTTATATTTACGCGCTCGTAGGCTTGTGTTCTGCACTGAGAATCGACCTCTTTTCTCCCGTCTACCATCAGAATTCGCACTCTTCTCTTGTTTTTTTCTTCTTTTTTTTTCTTTCTTTCTTTTCCTCGAAACCCGCAACTCTCTTAACATTAACAAAATGAAATTCCTCAAATATCCTTTGACGTGGAACTTTCGGTCGGTACGTTTATTTATTCTCAACTTAATGTTTTTTTTTTCTTGCGCTGTCCCGTATGTGCGCACGTAATTTAAGGTTTTTAAAAGAAAATCGGTGACGCGATTTCTTTTTAATGCGGGTTGAATGAGAGAGCCGCATTTTATTTTTATTCCAATTACGTATAACGCACTACGACGTAAATTACGTCGCATCTTCATTATCAAAGTCAAACACGACATATTTTTAAAACACTTTAAACATCTGATTCATTTTTTATATATAAAATACTCTTAATTTTTTAAAATATTACCTTTTATAAAAAAAACTGGATTTTATTAACAAAAATATTTGATATATAAATTTAAAAATTATTTTATATTTTATATATATTATTAAAAATTCTTATAAAATTACATTTATTTTTTTACATAAAGCACGAGCGACGTTTCCTCATCTTTGAGCTTGTTTTCGCGTTCGGTAACCGAAAATTAATTTTCACTGTTTCCTTTTCAAAAGAAATACTTAACTTCCACGCGAAGTTTTATTACGGTTGTATTTCAAACGAAAAACTTTATTTCGCCTCAAACGAACAACATATCATAATTTTAGGCGTTGTCACTATATAACTTTGATTATACGAACAATTCACGCGCTTTCCGTTCTTTCATATTTTTTTTTACTTTCCCGTTTTTCCTTATTTTTTTTTCTTGGTCTTTGCTTTTGCGGATTTTTTTTTTTTATTTTTCTTTTCTTGGAAAATATTCGTCTTTCTAATATAACTTTTGCCACTTTATTCATGATATGCATGAAAATAAGTATGAAAAGAAAACAGGCATATTTCTTTTGAAAACTAATTCGCTCTTTCACCGTGTGGCCCATTACAAGAAGTGTCCCCGTACCAAGACGTACTAGTCGCTATAAAATTGACAGTAACTAGCATTTCGCAATATCTATATTTTCATTGAATTCTTCATAGCATAATTATTTATAATATTTAAAAAATATAACACATAATCGTGTTAATTAATATCATTGACAAAAATCAAAATATATTCTTCAATATTCACATCTATATATATATATATATATATATATATATATATATATATATATATATATATATATATATATATATATATTAATAAAGAAATGTGTTATAAATAAACCAATATTTATAGAACGAAAATAAAATATCAGGGTGATTTTTTTTTCAAGGTTTTAGTTAGTGAACATAGTTTGAGAAATTCATAGTAAAGCAACCGAACACTCTTAAGAGCGAAATCGGGATTCCGGCGGGTCGCTTCTCATCCTCGGTACATATTTATTTTCATAGCATCGTGACTCGCAATATCTATTACACAAAGAAGACGTGAGTACAAGTTTCTTTTGTGTCGTGTACAAAATTCCCTTGTTTTATCGTCTTCTCATTGTTGAGTCCGCTCTAAAAAGCTCGTTAAGAATTGTTAATTTATTTGTTTTTCTACTGGGCTAGGGGATATGGGAATGAGGTGGGGGGGAAAGGAGTCCACTTCGGCTCCTTCATTCCGCTACTTGCTTTTACTCTTTAAGCTCGCACCACGAGTGCTCTCTCGTTGAAAAGCTTGTCTTAACTGTAATTCGTAACGATAAATATATAACCGTTATATTTTCCTCGAGTGTAATCTATTTTTATGTGCAAATCACATTTTTTTCCATCTCTGACAATTTCATTACATTTATATATATATATATATATATATATATAAATATATATATATATATATATATATATATATATATATATATATATATAAGGTTTAGCGAGTTATAACATAATTCAATAGTAATGAATATGAAAGTGTAACATGTTTTATTATTAAATTAAAAAAAACAATATTTAATTGAAAGCTTTAAAACATAATATATAAAATATATTGTTGCGTCTTAAAATAAATTTATCGATTTTTTTTTTCAACGAAACGTCGTCGGACGACCTTTTTTCCGATCAAATAATGGAACTGTGCAAACTTCGATAAAATCCCATTCGGCCATGCGAAAAAATACAAAACAAATCCAACAACCCAGAAACAGAGTGAGGATGTCGGATATTTGGCTATTATTAAATTTGTTGCAATATCGCACATTCACATGAAAAACATATACGGTTTTATAGATTTCAATAATATCTGTTCATTTTTTTTTGGCCCGTTTTGAATTCTCATTTTGAACTTACATTTTATTTATTTCATTTTTCCTATCGTAATTCTGAATTCTGTCTTGTCATCTTTTTTTAAATCTACTTCATTACCATATTCGTTTTATTATAACATATATTCTATAGGAAATTATTTATTTTTCTATATTGTTTCTTCATTCCTACTTTATTTCCAAAATATTTATCCTGTCGATAGATTATATATTTTTTTTAAAACGAATCATGTATAAATATGATTTATTATCGCAATATAACTTTTTTTACACGTATGCACCCCATAATCTTTTTCAATTTGTACAATAATCCAAAGGGCGAAAAACGTTTCACTGACGATACATTTGGACCGAATACGGCGTTCCTGTGCGTGACCGCCGAGATACGACCACTGCGCCGACCGAAGTCACGTTTTCCTATTTTCGTTTTTATTTTCATTTCTTTTGTTCGAACCCGACAGTCCTCTCATTCCCCCCCCCGCGCCCGTTTTGTTCATTTTTCAGTTTTTTTTTTATTTTATTTTTTTTAATTACATTGAAAGCAAGCCGCATCGGTTTTTTCGGTGTACAAAAGTTCTTTTTCCCATTAAACCCAGCTCACCGGAAAATGTGCATTGGTAGACTATTATTGCACTGCAGTAGCGTTTTTCAATCAGTATTAAACATTTTATATACAACGATAACACCGTATATATAGTATATGATGAAAAAATCTATAAAAAATATTAGTATATGTGTGTCTGTATATTATTTTTTTAACATAATAAACATTTCAAGGCTGCTTAGGCGCTCGGCAAAATTGTTCAAAAATATCCAAGTGCCTCTAGAAAATTACCTCATATTTCATTTTCCTCTTTAACTCGGGAAACTTATATGCCTTTTTTATTAAAGAGATTTTTTGCGCTTTCTTATTAAAGATGTTATGAACCTATTTCGTACATAGCATCCACATAAACTTACATAATACCGGGCACGGAAAGTGTCGGAATTTCAATGAAGAAACTTATAACTTAAAAAGAAAATATATATATATATAAATCGTCCTTCGGTACAGAATTCTTTTGTAATTAACTTTTCAAAATTTATCGAAAGAATACGTATTTTACAAACTCTCGTTTTATAAAAATTAATTATACTAGTTATTTCACAACCCTCCGTCGATATTTTAATAATTTCTTTTTTTTACAATTTTATTAAAAAGCTTTTATACAACGTCTATAAATCTTAATATTATTCTATAATATTAACAATGAAATTGTGTCTACAATTATAAATTTTGAAAAATAAATATTTTTATTTTATATATTATACATATACACAATACATAGTTAGATTGTGTGTATATGTGTCGCAGTGTTGATAAGCGTGATTCGTTGTCGCCGTTGACACATTTTATGTATTTTCTTTCTGTCGACGGGTATTGGTGGGAAAAGGACGCGATTTTCGCACGACGGAAAATCCCGTGGAAAAGTTAGTGTCGTTAATCCCACGACCGCTACGTGAAAACGTATAAGCGCGCAAATTACGGCCTCTAATCTCGTTCGAACTTTGATAACATTGGTCAGATTACTGCTATTTTATTTTATTTTTTCCCCACCCCTCACCATTCTGCCTCCCCTCCTTTTTCCCTATTTTCCCAGTTTTCTTGTTCCGCATCTTTTCCCTGTTCCCGTCTAGAAAAAAAAAGCGTGTTCTATTTATTTATTTATTACCAATTTTCTGAGATTACGTATCAAAAGCTTTGTGCATAATTCATGTTCATATTGCGAGTACGACGATATTGACATTTACATTTATATTATTAAAATATTAATCTCAGTTTTCCTTCATCTTCTATATGAGTGTGTGTATATTTAAATTTATTCCTTTTTATATATTCTTTCGTTCGCAATTTTATTTATAAGTATATATTCTACGTTTTAATTAGTTAAATTTAAATTACCTTTTATAATTACAATACAATTTTATCAGTTTCGAAAAACCTCTATAACATGAATCAAATTGAATTTAAATAATTTGATTTTTTTTATGATATCTTTAAAAAAATAAATATATTAATTACCTTTTTTGTACAACCACTTTTTAACAAAAAATGGCGATTTTAAATCATATTGTCTCTTACGTATTATTTTTATTTTAATTTTCAAAAATCTATATTTCGATCTAAAATATTGATAAAAACAGCAATATGCCAAAGTCTTCAATCAAAAATGACATCTGAAAATTGAACGTTCATAGAATTTACTCCGTAAAAGATAAATTCGTTCCCCGAAATTCGATATAGAAATTCTACCCCCGATTGATTGTCGTGATATATATATATATATATATATATATATATATATATATATATATATATGTATGTGTGTGTCACAAGTCGGTCAATTTTCAGCTGAAAAACGGCTATTATACTTTAATTCGCGAAAGCACCGTCTATTATCCATTTGTCGAGTTCATGTACTAACCGCCGATAATAAAAGTTGAACGTCTTCAGCGATAATATAATGCCGACTGTCATAAAAGTGTCTGTTGACGACTTCCTTGCGTTTTCATATTTATTTTTATGTTCATAACGCCACACCGAAGGTATCTAATTTATAATATTTGCACGCCTTAAGGAAAAACCACCTTACGACCGTAATAAACTCAGAACTCGAACTGATGAGTGGCGGGCAGGCTTCGCGGGTGGGGGGAGGGGAGGCTGATGAAAAAAAAAAGACGAGAAGCGTCTGAAAACGTTATAACTTTATCTTAATTATGGTCCGAAATTTTCTTTGACGGCAAATAACATTGGCCATACTTGTTTTTCGCGTTAATTGTCTCGAGAGTCCTGTTTTCGCACTGAAGGTGAGCCATAATTAAACATAAACAACTGAGAAGGCGCTTTAACCACGTAAGCGTACCCTCGTTCTCCTACCATTATCTCTTTTTTTCTCATCCCTTATTTTATCTTATAGCCCGTATCGTGTTTCGTTGTTAATGCAAAAATACTTTACCGCTGAATAATATTCAATTTCAAATCTCAAAATGTCTCTAACCGACTTCTTTTCAAGACACAATTTCAAGTACTTAAAAAAGAATTGAAATTTAACCTCTGTTTCTTCCGAGCTTTTTATTATATTTCATTTTAAAAAAGTATTACTCAATATTTTGTTTTTTTATTTATTTACGGATTCCATTCTATTTATTTCAATTTATATTATATAATATAACGTTTTATATTATATATTTTAATTAATAATAATTTTTATACATATAATCAAAATCAACTATAAATTTGTTCGTTTCGCTAGAATCTTAGCTCCCATATATTTTTCGCCTTCGTTCGCTCTATGAAACATTCAAGGAATAATTTCGGTCAATTCGGTGTTTCATCCTTCAAAGACCGTGAATTATTGATGATGTCTTCTCGAGCAAAGCATAAAATACGCCGTGGCCCGTTCGTCGTGTTTATGTTATCAAATATTTATTGAACCTGTAAAGTTTTGGGCGTTTCTTTGTCAATGGTGACTCTACAGCGATGAAACGTCAGACTTTCTGCTTCAAATAAGCGACAAACATATATAACAATGTCCTTTGAAATATTAACAGAATCTAATAATTTTCTCCACTACATATATTTCTAACGCTTCTCGTATTTTCCAGTGCGTATTTTACCTTTTTTTTTTTTTGTTTTCACTCCTTGCAATGGTCCTCTGCCTATATGAATGTTAGTAAATACGTTTAAGAAGAAAAATAACGATAATCTTTCCCTGATACTAGGAACCTTTATTTCTACCCGTTTTCCCTTACACGTGTACCTAAAAACGAATACACATACAAGTTTTTGGGTCGCCTTTATAAAAACTTTATACACAACTGTTTAAGTATTGCCATTAATCTCGGATCCCCTGCACAAAACAAAAGTCCTCCCAGTAAATTTCTATTCGTGCCAGTTTTTTGCTCTGCATACATCCTGTGTCACATATCTTTCTTGCTTCCACCATTCATCTTCTTATTTTTTAACTTGATATTGTTCTCTTTTTGTTATCTATGTCGTATTGTGATTTTTACCGAAAATGGCAACATTGTATGTGACACGTTAATATATTTTCCTACGTTTATTTGTGTGATAGACATAATCGATTTATCATTTATACGAAACTTTGGATATACCAACATTTAAAATTTAAAAACTAACTTTTATTTTATTATTCTTATACCCATTGATTTATTTATATTTAAAGCGAATATATTAAAAAAACTTCAATCCAAACTCTATATATATATATATATATATATATATATATATATATATATATATATATATATATATATATATATATATAAGATATTAAAAAAATCTTTTTTTTTTACATTTTTGTATTGTCATATTTATACACTTATTATATAAATTTTGCTTATTCATAAGTCAAAATTATATATTTTTTTTAAATCGACAAGTTTACATTTGAATTTTAATTTAATATATTTATATATAATATACATTATTTTCGTCACAACACGTATTTGACGTATTATATTTTTTTTTACCATGTTCCCCTAATTTCTCAATAAACACACGTTTCTTTGAGTAACAACACCTCAATTTTCCCTGTAATTTTCACAAAGACTTTTAATGAGTTCCAGTGTAGTTCACATTAAAATATCGATCACTTTCTTCGCTGTCTTTGTCGTGTTATTTTTATCACATTTTCTGATAATAATATTTTTCATGCATTTATTATATACAATTTTGTTAAAGGGCACATTTTTTCATATATTTTACTTTACATTATTATTAACTTCCCTTTAGCTTTTTTAATTTATTCTTTCGATATCGTTTTACTGTTTCAATATATTTTTAAATCATTTGATCTTAACTACCAAAAAAATATTGATAATAAACTTCAAATAATTCAGATATATATATATATATATATATATATATATATAAACACATTTTTATATCCACTATATATAATAATGTAGCCTTGTGAATTAAAAAGATTTTTATCACTGTCGTAGACCACGCAAAAAGTCCCAGCACATTTATTTTGATCTGCAGAAAAATACCCGACATCGATCTATTTCAACCCCAATTATTGAAAATTAGACATAATATATAAGATAATTTCCAACATAAGAAAACGCATTAATTCTGACATCAATCATCGAATTTTTATTTTGATTAAAATGTGCAAATTTTTCTACTCAAATACTATTATTGAAACATAAATCATATCATATTTTTATATAATTTAATTTTCAAAAGATTTAGAAAAATATGTTTATATAACATGTTACGGTAAAAAGAAAAGTGACAATATCACTTCTTCGAAATCAATAATTCATATACATCTTTTACGCTTTTTACTACTACGTTTACGTCTACCCCTCGAACCTATCGCGGAAAATCTATGACGCAATCTACTGATGAAAAAACACCACTATCAAATTCAATCATCGTAAAACGTTATCACGGACGAAATTTCACGTTTTCATTCCATAAAAATAGGCTTCAACGATATAATTAAAAATGAATTGTTCCACCGATCTTCCATTTATACATAGAACTTTATTTTTCTACGAGTGTAACTATTTGATTCTTTTTTTTTATTATTTTTCGTGTGTACGCACAAATGTATATATACTTGTATATATATATATATATATAAAATATACGAGCGACTCGTGTTTGACGAAACTTTGCCACCCGTTATTTTTACACTATTAAAATAATACTTAACTACTTTTTAATGGTTGTTGAACACGCCACACTCTTGTATATATTGTTTCTACGAGGGAAAAAAAACCCTGCGACGAAATTGTTTACGGCGAAACCGACGCGCCAACTTTTCCGATCCAATTTTTCATATATTTATTTTCATTATACACATATATTTATATATATTTTTTTTACTCTTTCTGTTCGTTTATTGTATGTATGTTTTTTTTTTCGACGCTTCTTATTTTTATATTTTCGAATCGATAGTGTTTCGCTCGCATTTTCGCCGATTTCATTTGCACAATTGATTCATTACGTGGCAATGTTGAATTTTATACGAATTCGTGGAAATTTCGCGTGATGCTTGCTACGAAATTGAAAATTCCATCGTTCGGTTGATCATGCAATGAGTTATTTTATCATTAAACGAAATATATATATATATATATATATATAACTTTTTTGTTTTTATTCGCATTTGTCTTTAAAACATTCTAAAGTTGAAAATTGTATTAAAATATTATATTACGATTTCGTTTTATCTCTCCTCCGTTTGAATAAACTTTTCTTTTTTAACTTTATTTTTTCGCTAAACTTTCTGTAAAAATATCATGATATAAACATTAATGTAACCTTGTCTATTTATTTTATATATTTATAATTCAAAGGTGCTTGTTAAAAAATTTGTATATCTCACGCAAAATAAATGTGTTACAATTTATCAAAAAAAAAAAAAAAACACTTTAATTTTAATTAATTTATGATAACTTTTTTAATAATATTTTAAAAATTAATATGCAAATCTTTAACATTTATATATTAAAGTGATATATTTTTAATACTTTCTAAATATTCTCCTCATTTTATCAAAATAAAAATAAAATTAAAACATTCTCAAACACGTAAAATCATATTTTTTTTACGATTATAAAACACATATAAATATCAAACGTACATTAAAAACATTCAGAAATTTTCATATCATTCAATTTATCGTTTAAGAAATGAAAATTCGCCAAAATGTACGCATATTTTTCAGAATATACATAAAATAATTCCCGTTAACGTTGACATTTAAGCCTTCGCATCTCCTTTATATATTCTATTTTATTCTTCCAGCTCGCTCTTCTGCGACGATAGTGAATTGCCAGATGCTATCTTAGGAATCGTTTTTCATTTTTTGAAAGTCGGGAATACGACTTAGATAACGTCTAACTAGATTGAGTAACATCTCTTGGAAACTCGTTCAACGCGTCTTTTTCTTTCTTTCGTTGTGCAAATTAAACTCTCAAAACAATGGGGGATGGAGTTAGTTACATATTCACAATGACCTACAACTTCGAGAAAAACTTTTCCTTTAATACTTTTTTTTTTATTTATTTCTCTCTCTTTTTACTGTTATCATATTTTAGAATTAATACGACACTATTTATTATTATTTTTTAAATTTCACTTTCGACCATATCATATTGTAATTAATAAATTTATTTATTTTTTTATAAATATTTTAATTCATCGTTATTATATTATATATGGAAACTTTTAAAAGATATTTTATATGTGCACCTTTACAAAGTACACCCTTTGTGATATTATCTGAAGATTTTTCTACACCATAAGATGACATCCGGATTCGTTCGCCGCTTTCTGCATGGAAAACGTTTTACCCCACGCTGATTCATACCCGGCAGTGGGTTGAGTCACTCGAAGCTTTTTGGATTCGTGAATTACAAAACTTCGCAAATTTTCTCATCTTTCATTTTAATTGTGTTTCACAAGATATTTTCCGCATTTCTTTCCCTCTTCCGACGAAAGACAAGAAAAAAAATAATGAAATATAAAAAAAAATTACGCGCTTTTCTTCTCTCGCAGTTCTGTCGTCGACGGTCTTCTTACTCGTCTCATTTGTTAAATCAGACTAATTTGTTGTTTTTTTTTCTCCTCCAATTCCTCCCCCCCCTCTCCACCAGTTTTGTCTTCGGTTTTATTTTAACAATTCGTATCTTTTTACCGTTTTATAAATTATTCATTTTTACGTTAATTATTTTGTCGAGTTTAACTGTTGTTCTTGTAAATAATTGCTTTATTATTTTTTTTCCAAGTATTTTTTCTTCGTTCCGTTTTTTCCCCTTTGTATATATTTATATATTTGATTCATGATAAAATCATTCGTGTACTAAATTTAATTAATTTGAATATTTATATCTTACAAATTTGTCTAAATTTTTATTAAAAATATTCTTAAAATAAATACAAGGGCTATAACTTAATAGCACATTTTAATATTATAGCAGATCTCAAATTCTCACTTGATAATAACGTGTATATCTTTTTTTTTTACATATAAATGACTTGAAAAATTGCGGTTATTTATAATGTTATTTATCATGTCATACAGATATAATAAGGATCAATATTATAAAAGTAAAAAATATTTTTAAAATTATCATAAATTTATCATATATAAAATATAGCGGCCGCCTGGTCGTGGTTGGGTAATAATTTTTTCCTCAAATACAGCTTTATTTTAACAATTTAATTTTAAATAATCTTTACAACATGCCATGCCAAAATTCAACTTATTCCTATATGATTTCATGTAAAATATTTCATCAATTACGATCCAATTTTGTGATTTTTTTATATTTTTTACTTTTTATGTTTATTAAATATATGAAAAAAAAACATGTGTACTTCTAATTATCTAAGTCAAATGGTTGACTAGTATATATAATATTATAAAACTGATATTCGAATATCGCATATATATATATATCAATTAATTAAGACTTATATTATTTTAACACTCATTTCTCTTATTATTATTATTGTTATTATTATTACACATCGATAATTATCGCGTATCGATCGTTGACATTTAACGTGTTAAATAAGCCGTTTTCCACTGAATATACCCGTAACCATTTTAATACGACGATATTATGTCGTACAATCTAGATAACCGGATCGTTGAATTTTAACCTTTTCGCGTACACGATCTTTTCAGTCGGTCCACTCGGGCAAAATTTCAGTGCTTCCTTTGTCCGTCGACCGTTTTGATCTTCGTGAGCGATAACGTATAACCCGTTCGCCGTTTCATAGCGTTTTCAGCCGTTTCTATATTCGCAATCTGATATTCGTATATTTTGAACATTCAGTGGCGGATATGTGTTTTATATGCACTTTTATATACCGTATATATATATTTTTACAGCTTTTTAACGATGAGAAAAAAATGCGATGTAATTTATGTATACTCATTATTTATTCTCTTTCTTGATACATATTTTTTATCCTGAAAACATTCGATATTAAATTATATACATAATTACAATTTTATTCATCAAGAAATTCAGTAATAAACTACTAAATTTTAAGATATAAAACAGTAATTCAATATCATGTAATAATATTAGAATTTTGTGAAACTCTATATTTTAGTATAAATTGAGAATTGTCTCAATCTTTTATCACTGTCTTTTAAATTCGTAATATTTAAGATCAAAAAATATCATCTTAAAATATTAAACATTATATACTAACCTAAATATTTTTTTTCCAACATTCTGCCAAACTCCTAAAAGTCTATTTATATATATATATATATATATATATATATATATATATATATATATATATATATATATATATATATATATATATATATATATATATATATAATATGTGTGTCACTGTTTAAATGTTTTCTTCAAATTCTATACCGTCGAACAACTTTAAAAATTGTTTTCTATATTTTCATATTTTCTACCTAGTTAACATACAAATTAAAAATAACCCATTTTTATATATAATTTCATTAATTTTCTCTTTTAATATATAAGTAACCAAACAATTATATATAAAACAATCACATACTATAGATATTAAGTTGTATCCGTACCGAATGTAATATAATATTCGTGTAATCCAACACTTCTACAATTTCAAAGAATATACAACCTCGCTTTTTTGAAACGATAGAATAAAAGAAATGAAATGAAATGAACATCGCGTGTTCCAATTTTTGAACCGAAATACAACAATATATATATATATATATATATATATATATATATATCATTGGATATATAATACGTATTGGAATATATGCTTATTAAATGCACAGTATAAAGTCGCGCATTCCCAAGAGTATTCTCTTCGCAATGCGTCGGTTTTCCATCCGTTTCAATTGCCATTCGCGTTCAACGACCGTTAACGTTTTCGGATCGATTCGTTGCGCTAACTTTTGCTCCAACTCACTTTTCCCCCCCGCGCCCCACACACCGCCGCCGCCACGTATAGATTTTTTTTTACGATTTTTCCGGTTTTCCAAAGTCAAGGGAGCAAGAGAGAGAGATCTCAAGATTGTTGGTACCTCGACTCCCACGGGGACGAACCTGCCCTACGGCGATCAGATTTTCCGCTGGTTTCTCGGAAAAATCGTTGGCGTTATTGTGTCGATGCGGAAAGTTTTTCCGCAGCGGCACATATTTTTCATTTATCTGCCTAACTCGTGCCGAAAATAACATGTCAAAAACAGTCAAGGTGCTCAAACTCTTCCGTTCGCCTCGCATATGAGAAGGCACGGTTCTGACCGAATTTCCGCAAAATTGGTCGACCAAAATGAATAATTTTATGAAACATCGTTTCCCATGAGAGGCGAACGAAGAAAATCCCAAGAAATATGTGAATTTTGATTCAACCTAAAATCTGAAATATAATAATATCTTTCGTTTTTGGAGATATTCATCGAATTATTATAGCCAATATTTTTATATATCAAATATTGAGTACTGATTTAATAAAGTTCTTTTCTTATCTTCCGTTTTCTCAAAATATATATATATATATATATATATATATATATATATATATATATATATATATATATATATATATATATAGATAAATTGTTAATACAAATTTTCATTAAATTGAAATAAAAATACTTATTATATTTATATTTCGTGTATTATTTGAAATAAATACAGCAACTTAACAAAATTTTTATTTAAAATAACAGCGGATTAAAATTGAGTATTAAAACTCACATTTTTTTTGCTATTCAAAATTTAATCCACGTTTATATAACTCAAAAATACTATCAATTTTTATAACTATCATATATTATCTTTATATATTTTTCAGATATATATTGAATTTATATAGAGTACTTTTTATAAGTATATAAAATTTCAAAGTAAAATAAAACATAAATAAATCGTGGTATTTTCCATGAATTTTATTCGAAATATAATTCTATGCCATTTTAACTTCAATATGATTTTCAGTATGTGGCTACCTCGGTTGGCTCGGAAAAATTCTAATCCGAAAGTCCAATTTTCAGCATATAAAACTAAATACAAAATAATTAATGGCTGCTAAAATGGTATACATATCAAAAAATGTTGTTAACACAAAATTTTATACCTTTATTAAAAAAAAATCCTATATATGAAGACAATATTAAATTATCCTGGATGTAACCATTTAATTTTTTTATTTATGATATAGAAGAATGCAATTAATTTCTTCCCTATTTTCTAAATATTCTTAATAACCTTCATTATATAGAAACATCTTCGGCATCTTTTACCCTCTGCAGTCACCCTGTAGTCATATTTGAGATTTCCTGTTTTTCGCGACGCCCACTTTGTACCTATGCCCGCAAAATAAACCAGCCGGTCCTCGTTTGACGGAATAAGGAGGAAACTTCCGGGAATGAGAAAGACAGGTGGTAATTTGCATAATGAATAAATTAGCATAATTATTTATTTGTGTTGATTTCGTTCATAAGGCGACAGACCCTCCGCGAATGTGTTTATACTTTGCTGCTTTCCACTTTGTGACTCACCCTCTATCGAATGTCGCTCCTCTTATATATATATATATATATATATATATATATATATATACTCAGAATTTCCCTGTATTAATTTTTGCTTTCTCGTTTTCGATTTAAGCTTTATTACGTAGTATATAACGCTATACTCATCTCAAATTTTCACTTACTTTTATCTATATATATATATATATATATATATATATATATATATATATATATATATATATATTAATTTTACATGTACATTATTTATCTTTATACAATTTCATTTTTTTCCTATATTTATTTTTTTTGAGCCAAATTTTGTGTTTTTATTTATCTTTTCATTAAAATTGTTATAAGTTTATTTATACTTATTACTTTTTCCGTAATGCATAATATTTTAATATTCATTTTTTTTCCAAATATCTTTAAAATCCTATCTCTAAAATCGTTGAAAAATCTTTGCGAAAAAAATATTTTTTAGCAAATATCTTTGCTCTTTATATCTACAAAAATTTTATCCGTTCCCTAATATTGTTTATTCATCATATTAAATTTTCAAAGTAACTACATAAAAATCAAATTGTCCTAGAGGCATGCAATTAAAAAACACATCAAATTTTCTTTAAAAATATAATATTAAATCATTAATATTCCTCATGATATATCATATGATCATATTTGTCCCAAAATGATTAAATTTAAGCTGAAAATTGTAAAAAATATACTTTAATACAACCTTCTTATGTCGTTCGTGTGTGGAGTATGAGCGGTATATGTCAATTAATGTGTATAAAGATACGAAAAGTCTGTCTGGCGATTTTTAGCTATAGTCTATTCGAAGAATACCAAAGTAGATATTTAAATTTTAATAATAGAGAATAGTCACTAGGAGACAAATCTGACAAATATGATAACTGAGCGAAAAAAATATTTTTTTAATTTTACGAAACCACTTTGGGGAACGAAAATTTTTTTACTAAATATCTATTCACACACACACACACACACACACACACATATATATATATATATATATATATATATATAAATTATGGTCTTTTGATGGTTCATTTCATATCTTCGCCATCTGCTTCTTGTTTTATGCGTCTCGGGCGTGTCACCTTGAAGGAAACTTTTTACGATGACGCTCCCATCTCTTATAGGCACCATATATTCTCGAAAACCTTCGAAAGATCCCATAGCTTATGTATATATATATATATATATATATATATATATATATATATATATATATATATATATATATATCGCAAATGTAAGACGCGAAGCATTCAACGGGGCAAAAACTAGCCGTGGAAAAATCGAAACCCGTTTCAGTATGCCAACGACATTCTTCGCTCGTCGTTCTCGGGGTTTTGTTCCAAGACTCGTTCGTCGTTGTCGAGTTTTAATCTTGAATTCATAAGCTGAAATACTTCGTTTTCGGACGAATAATTTCGCTTCAGACGGACGAATCGCGACGAACATATTAAATAGAATACAATTTGTCTCCTGTGCTACTTTTTTATTATTTTTCATACGGTTCGTCGAACGCCATCTTTTCATATTTTTATGTATATATTTTTTTTATCTTTATTTTACTTCATTTAAAATTTTATATATGTTAATTCACGTCGATGCCATTTTTAAATCAGTCCATATATAATGATGAAATTGAATTAAAATGTACGTTTTTCTCGTCGCGGTCGTTTCCAAACGAAGATTGCTTTATTTGTTTTAACGACGGAATACGATCACGTTTTCTTTGTATAACATTCGTATATACAGAAATATATTTTACCTCGAATATCTTTAGATAATACATAAAGGACTACGGCTTCATTTTTGCTGGTCCGCATTAAATAATTCTCAGAATACTTTATAAATTTATTATTTAATCGATAAATTTTTATATAACAAAACCGTTTATATAATTAAACTCGCGTTGAGTATAAAATTTAATTATGCTGAAATATGCATTACATAATTATTGTTTACTTCAAGAAATCATATAAACCCACAATATTTATAAAAATTATATTAAAATACAATCTGCATATTTATTATTTGTTAATTATATTACAAGTTATTTTTCAGTAACATTTGATTACTAGAACATTATTTTTTAACTTTTTCTTTTTACACAATTAATCCGACATGTTTTTTTTATATATACCATATATCGAACAAAAAAAAACATGACACATCAAATCCTTTAGTAAAATCTGAAGTTTGAACGGTGAATTGACATCTGGATCCCGTATAAAATAAAAGCTGGGGAACCGAACCGAATATATCGAAATCCACTCAGGATACTGTGCTGCCTGTATTTTTTAAGTAATGCGATTCGTTCGCTATACATCAGCGTTGAATTTTCTAGTTTTTCTTGCGGCCAAGGCTCACGTATGGGCTTTTCGTAAAAAATTCACCAAAGCATTCCCGGGCACGGCGAACGATTACCAAAGTACACACACATATATATATATATATATATAAAGTTTTAGCGGTCGTATCCACATTTTCCAGGGGTCTGGTGTTATTTATTAATCGATTTGTCGGTCGGTACCACCAGTCCTTTTCCCCGATAAGCCGGACTCGTTGAGAGAAATCGGGCACACAAGCTTCGATTCTCTTGGCCCGGGCTCACTGCCAAACTTGGAACCGTTCTTATACACCTCCTTTGAAAATACTCTTAAACCGACCGGCTCCCGTGAAACCCTCGATTGTGAAAACTCCAACGCCGTTCCACGATCTAAACCACCCTTTAGTCTTTAACCCTTCAAATTTATCGATGCCAAAAGACAAAGTTTCTTTTGTCGACTTTAGGTCGCGGTCTCGCAGCTGAAGAACAGGGCTGTGCGGAACGTGAAACGTTCGATTTTAACTGAAAACTTCGATATAATCTCTAGACATCCGCAATTGCGTTATAAATACATAGAATCGACCTCAATTAACCCTTTTACACTCGAGACTTGCTTTTATATTTTAACATTTTATATACATTTGCTGTTTAATAATTTTATATAGAATATATGAATTTATTTAACAAATTTCTAGTTTAATAATAAATAATTTTCGTCTCCATTTCAGAAATTTTAACTTTAGTAATCTTTCTGGCAAGATTGTCAAGTATGAACTAAAAAAGTTTCAAAGTTTCAATGCCGAAAATACAGATCGGTTTATCATTACGTGGTTGCTGACTAATTTAAGATAAGAAAATATTCTCTTTATTTAATAAAGTGTCATTTTACATTTCATAATATTAAATAAAAAGAATTCGTTTTTTTTTTCCTAGTGACGAAGAGTTTCATATATAAATAAATAAATGCGTCTTAATTTTCGATTTTCATCAAAAAATTTCGATAATTTTCAGTCAAGCCGACACTTTTTCGACGATACCTAGTAATTATCGACGGGGCGGGTTATTAATTATATTAGTCGGTCGTTTCTTACTCACCGATTTTAATTACAATATAGCCTAATCGACTTCAATTTACAACCCTCGATGCTAGAAAACGAACAAGGAGACACCCCTTCTCGACGACCCACCTTTCCTGATGCCCGCTTTTCCGGCGATCTGTGCGCGATTAACCCGTAAATAAGCAATTTTGCAAATTTTCCAGCCTTTATCTATATCGCGTTAATTTCTGAGCGTAATTATGTAACGTTCTAAATTATAAAAATCATAGAATGCCCTCGGTAAAACCTATCTGATTATCCTCACCATTGGATTAAATATAAGCGCGTGTTATGCGTATACGTATTTTTTTAAGTATTCTTTTTTTTTCGGCGTCGTTTTTATCGCTACTTTATTATAAAATATGCGATATTTCCACTCGATTGCCCGGTTAGTTTGCCTTTTACTTTATTTTCCAGTTGCTAAGGTAAAGGAGAACCTACAAAAAAAAATAGAGGACGTTTACTCGATCGAATCGATCGACGACGATATGCGATAAAATCCAACGCTCGTTCACAAAAATGATATCTCGAAGCATATTCGACCGCGTTTATTTTAAGTAAATTGTACATCGATAGATTAAAAATATATATTAAAGTAAATTTTAATCAGAAATATTTTGGATAAACAAAGAAATACGTGTCGATTATGTATAAAATATTTTATTAACACTTTAATGACCGCACTGGTATATTTATTACACCTATTTGGTGTAATCAGCCATTCAAGTGTTAACAATGACATAATAATTCTTTTTACGGCCAAAGTTCCTCTTTTATTTCATTTTTTTTAACTAATTTGAGACTCCAAATTAACATACTGTCTTCAAATATTATCTTTTTTTTTTAATTTATAACATAAACTTAATATATATTTTCTGCAATATGATAATTTTTTTCCATATACTTTTATTCCGTCATTTTACTCATTCTTTAAAACGTGTGCCATATTTTTTATTACGTAAAAATATAAACTTAGCACCACAATCACTATTATACATTTGCATACAAATCCTATTTTAGAATAAACGGAACAAATTATCAAAAAAAAAAAAAACCGAAATAATCATAGTAATGTTATAACAATAACGATTCACGGCACACGTGAATTACATCAAAATCATGAAATTGCGAACGTTCAAATTATATTAGTTACATTTATACCCGTATATATATATATATATATATATATATATATACACATATAATAGTTACACACATAGAACCTTCGTCGATAATTCTCATACTTGTATCGTTAGGTAACCTTTAAAATTTATTATACACGTGCGCGTACATATATTGGCATATTGTACGTATACTTATTGGTGTAAGTGTCCCATAAATTATTGCGTCATTTATCCTTTGACCCGGTGTACCCGTATCGGTTTCCATTAAACCGGAAAGGTCCTATTGTGGCGTACAGCTTTTGGAGCTGCAAAATCGAATCAATTATATGAAAGCCTAAAAGGAAACCGGTTCGAAGTTTGTAGGTGTATATACATTTCGAAGGAAAATTCACGTTCATTTTCGTGGACTTCGACGGCATCGCACTTGCTTTACACGCGCTCCAGTACAATGTATTCGTATGTGGTGTGTTTGAAAAATTACCGGAGCCTATATATATATATATATATATATATATATATATATATATATATATATATATATATATATATATATATATATATATATATATATATATATATATATATATATATATATATATATAAATATATATATATATATATATATAGAACGATGTCTAATTTTGTGAAATCGTATATATTGCATATGTCCACTTTTAAGTTTTGCAATATAAAAAAAAACTTTCAGTCTTATTATACGATCGGTAATTTTTCATTAAAATATTTAAAAAATATACTGCGTTAATATACTATACTAAAAACACGTAGTACACGTGTTTTGATTATATATTTAATAAATATAAAAGTAAAAATTTAATTTAATACTTTTGGCAAAAAAATAAATATATCAAATTTTACGATTTTTTTTCAGATTTTATATAGAAAACAATATAAAATTTTAAATCGAATATAAAAATATTTGTACAGGCAAAAAATATGATATATCGCATCAAAGCAAAAGTAGATCATAAATGCTGAAATATATAACATGAAATCATATAATAATAATATATTAATATATTATAAGTTGTAAATATCATTTAAGATTAAATTGTAAAATGGATGTTGCGTTTGTCAAAAAAAAAATTTTTCCACGAATTTTGCACCGGCGTTAGCATTATATATATATATATATATATATATATATATATATATATATATATGATAACTATTTATTTTATTTGATAATTTGATTTCATTATACTTTTAAATCTAAAATGAATGTTTTGGTTTTTCATGGCATATTTTTATATTATATACCTGATCTCTTTAATATTTATGATTACTCAAAAAAAAATCGTTCTACGGTTTTCGGATTATTTATTTTTCCGACTTAGTGTTTTCTTAAAAAAGACGTACTGAAAGTGATTTCTAAACAATTTTTCTAGAAAAATATATCATTCATTAATCTTAAACTACACATTCATTCCCATTTCTTTTTTTTTGATGTTATTTTGACTAAAATCCACTTATACCAATTATTAAAATATTGTATTAAATAATCATTCAGAAACGTTTTGTTGAAAATTGTGCATTTTATCAAGCGTAGCTATCAATATTGTCAATAATAATATTCCAGTAACTTTATAAAATCACTAGATACACAGAAACATATCGTCATAGTCGCCGTCTCAAAATAACGTCCATTGTTCCAACCGTTATGAAACAATGAAAAGCTTTTAGTGAAACCTTACGTCTACCTGTCTAACACCTCCGTCATCTGCTACGATTCTCTTTATTTCATGAAAAAAATATAAATACTACGCTATCTACTTTCTTTCTGAATAATTTTCAATCACAATCTATATAATCAAAATTTATTTCAACACTTAACAAAATTTTATATTACATCTTTATGCAACATATTGTATAATTTTAACATTTATTACGATTATCAAAAAAAAAAAAAAGACATTAACTACAAAAAAGAAACATATCCAGTAATTTTGTAGACAGTCGAAATACAAACAACATTAAACTAATCGCGTTACTCGTGACATGCATTTCCAAGTCATTCAATAAGTCACGTATCTAAATCACGATTAGGATATTCAGTTTAATATAATACATGCATTGAATATTTATTCCTGCTTTTGTACAATATCATTACGAATTACAACGATTTATATGGAAATTCATTTCCTTTTCTTTATATTACAAACACTGTATATATAAATTGAAATATGCAATGATTTAATTTTTTTACAATTTAACTTTTTATATATTTATATTTTTTTGTATATATATATATTTACTAAATTTCAATGTAGAATATTGTTAATTTCGTAATAATCTGCTTAACCTTTTCAAAGGCGCTGACCTACTTTGCATATGTCATGTATTCATAGCTTATTAAAAATATGATATCTAACCAGATATTTATTTATATTGCGTTACGTAATTTTAATTAATATTTGTTACTGAATCTCCACAGAAACATATTTCAAATATTAATTGTGTAGATTTCTCATGAAATTATATTATTTTCATTTAAGAGAATAATAACTTTAATCAAAGCAACAAAATAAATTTGTGATATAATATATAATATTTAGAGTTTAATTAAAAATTTACAGTTCAATTCTTAGGTTATCTATCTCTTGAATGTATCATTTGTATATATAACAATAAAAAATATATTTAATTTGAATTAATAATTGTATTATGTGAGAAAAAAATTATCAAATATCTAAATAAAAAGGTCGAATCGAAAATAAGAACTAACACAACCAATTATTTTATACGATTAAATTTTTTTGACAAACATCGATAATAATGCAGCGATTTTTAATAGAAGAAATTTCCGTCCGGTTTCGTATTGTAATTTTTCCGAGCGTGTGCACAACTCTAAGAAATTTTCCCGCTAATTTATCATAGGTTTCCCGGTATATATACATATTTATATATATATATATATATATATACAGGGTGGGGCATTTCCACGAGATCGCGTGACCAGTTATTTATTTCATGGATGTTTACCGAGATCCTTTCGGATAAAGGTATATAAATGATTCATATAAAGTCAAGCAAACAAAGGTTACACACGCGGCCAACGAACGGAACGGGTCACCCATGATAAATTACGTCATCACGTATTAGTCTAGCCGTTGAACTTTCACTTTCTATGCTGTTTGTCCCAAGTTCGATTCGCAACTAGGAAATACAAGTCGAAATCTCTCATATATACTTCAATCAAAAATTAATGAAAATCACTCGGATAATTTCAAAGAAACTGCTTTATAAAATTTATATTATTTTCTATAGTATATCGCAGATACTTCAAATTTGAAAATTAATAATTATATATTGTATATATAGTAAAAATCTTTATGATACCAAATTGAAAGAAAAACAAAAAAAAAACAATTTTTTTCAACAAACGTAATCATTCTACAACTTCTAAATATCATCTTTATTTCGTGACCCATGATAAGATATATTATTTTATATATAAATAAATTCATTATAAATAATTAAAATTCGTAATTGTCAGTATTATACTTTATTAATATATTTAAAAATTTATTCAAAAATATATATCATAGTACGTCATATACATATAAAATCAACAGTTATCATAATTTAATCGCAATTGTACGAATTTAATTATACATGTCACACGACACACACACATGCTGTCTATCATAATCGATAGTCTGAACACTTCCTTGCATTAATTACCGTGGATTAGTACCGAGGTTGCAATAATACTATGCTTATAGTGTTAGATAATGGAATTAACATTTCACTTGTATTATACACCACGCATGCATACACTCACCTAACTCCCAAATCACCAGAAGGAGACAACTCCAACATTGTATAATTGAGTTGTACATTTCGTAAACGTTCTACGGTTTGCCAATTTAAATAAAAAAAAATATTTTCGATCATATGAATCTATAGTTACATAATTTTACAACTGTATCGTAAATAGAAATCGATGTGCCACTTGCCGTATTCGCCAAAAATTGCCCCATCGTATAACTAATTCACGTCGCCACAAAACCATTTGAATAGAGAAAAATTTAGATTTAAAAAAATTCTCTTAATTTAACAATTGAAAAAACCTTATAAAACACTAATGATAATAGAAATGATTAATATATTAAATTATAGTTAAATCGTTTTTTTTTTTTCATTACTTAACTTTTTAAATATGGAAAATTTCTAAAATTATATATTAGGCAGTAATAAGTTGAAAAACATTGATCTATGCAAATTATCTGAATGTTGGTGATTTTTAATATATTTATGCATGTTTGAGTCGCATTTGTGTTTGGATTAGATTACGCGGGAATTTTAAATATTCTTAGCTTTAGAACGAGGTTCGTTTGCGTGTATCTCCGTACTGCAGCACCGATGAAATTGTGCGGATTATCACACGAGGAATGCTTCCGTAGGAAAAGCGAGAAAATTCTCATCGCGCTTCTAGCGTGGAAATTTTCATCCCCGTTCCAGACTCCCTCGGAAAAACGCCACTCTCTCCCTCTGAAAAACCGCCCATATTCGAGATGGGGAGTTTTCTCGGATGTTGAACATTTCGCACACGCCGCCTCACCGCAGTCATTCCCCGGCAATTAAAGCTGGAAAACAACGGAAATTTTCCCGGGCTTTCCCCTCCAGACAATCCCGAAGGAGCTTTATTTAATTGTTGTAACAATTTTTTAATTTGTGTTTTGGTGTGCACGTAAAAAATTCCATCTCTTCAACGTTCATTTGCGGTACGCTGGCGATGAACGCTCTGCGAAACTTTATACTTACGCTATAAAAACATCACATTTTTTTTCTTATTATAATTTTTAATACTAATTTATTTTCGTGTAATACTAATTCGTATATATCCGTAATTTTACATTTTACATTATAGAATATTCATTAATTTTCCCTTTTATACTGACTAGGTCATAAATCTATTTCTAAAATAGTAAACGCTTTTCTTCTCCAAATAATATACATCTTTCATTAAAATATAGTACTATTATAAATATGCATGCGTTATTTTCCGAATTATTTTCATCGTCAAAAGAATTTTTTCACATTGCCTCGTTATCTTACGTAATATATATATATATATATATATATATATATATATATATATATATATATATATAAATTTCTTCTTTTCCTTTAGCATTATTGTCGTTAGGAGAACGCTAAGAAAAAACGGATTTCACATACCGAAACGCTTCACGAAGAAATATGCTCTTGTTGCCCCCCAACATACGAAGAAAAGAATATAGAAAATAAACAGTACTGTTTTGTCGCTTTATATACACACGTATATAGAGAATACTTTATTTTCATCTTTAAAAAACCGCACACATTACGAAACCTTGAAGGCGAAAGCGAATAAAAGAAATACGCTTATGTTTGCTTATAGAGCGATATGTGCGAAAGCGAAATTCAAGAATTATGTTCGTTAATAAATCTTGTGTCCTTTATGCGCTCGCTTTTCTTTTTTTTTCTTTTCCTCCATTTGATTATATTTATGATACACACAAAGTGTGAACAGTGTATAAAAATTTATGTTCATTGCACAAGGAAAAAGTATTTGTTCTGTGTTTCCATGGCAAATGAAAATGTAAATATTAGCCGACGAATCAAATGCAAAACCGGGAGAATTTTATTCGGGAAAAAAAATACACACTTTGTGTTTATATTTTATAGAAAAAAAAAAGGTACGTTCGCTCCTTCGTAACGAACGTTTGTATGCGAATATTTATTTATTTATTTATTATCCTTTTTTTTTATATACATTTGTATAATATTATTTTTACGCAATGAATTTGTATCGCGCGTATTTTTATTCATAACTTGACCTTTTTTAGAACGATTCGAAAAAATATTTTTGTTAAAAAATCGTTTTCGAAATCTTTTATAAAAATCTTGATATATTGTATATACGTATTACAAAATTGTATAAAATCATTTATTAAAATATGAAATATAAGATATTTTCTATTTTTGTACGTGTTTATTCGAAAATAATTCTTCTTATTTTCCACAATGCACGCGAAAAACGATAAAATATGACGTCATTCACTTGCAAAATGTGAAACTTTTATTCTGGATATAGAGGAATTTTGCCGGATCAATCCGTCTTAACATACGTGTTTTTTTGTTTGTTTATTTGTTTCGATAGTTTTCCACATATATTTCAGTAGGAATTTTATTGTTTTCTGTTATTCTTCTTTCGAATCGACGCTCCGTTGGCATCTCAATTTTATTGCATTGGTTTACGTTGCCAATGCTTTTTCTTTTCAAATTTTAAATGTTTAAAATTTATGAAATATTTTTATTTATATATTACTATATAATACGATAAAAAATATATTTCTCATATATAATATAATTCTGAACATTAGTTTAAAATCGAAATAACACCTCAATATTTAACTTCAAATATTTTGATCAAATAAATATTTTTTATTTTATTTTAAATTATTTTTTTTAATAATTTATTGTTATTTTTTATATAATTCCAGGTGACGGGAGTCGTTGGACGAGCCGAAATGCTGTCTTCAATGTTCTTCCTGGCGGCATTAATTTCTTACTCGAAAGCGGCAAAAAAGAGAAGAGTTACAGGTCAGATTCGTTTATTTATTCACGCTGCTTTGTTTTTTTTTTTATGAAATTACATTATTTGTAACTAGATCAGCAATAGAATGAATCTCTTTCTTTATTATTTTTTTTTTAATTTTCTCTTTTTTTCATTTTTCTTCATTATTATTTATCTTTTTTCGTTGAGTTCCATTGTTCTCTTTGAATAGTATATTTTTGTTTTCGTCGACTCCTTTTTTATTTTTGTATTTATCTATCGAATAAATCTTTTATTTAAAAAATGTATTATATATTTTTTTTCCATATTATTATTATATCATCATAACTTATTGTAAATTAATGTTTATAATAAAATACTAGCGCCGCCGCCGGAGTCACACTCGAATGTTTATACAATTTAATATTAAACGATCTTAACAACTCAAAATATACATCCTTGCCTTGTCCGTGTTTAGTTCATTACTATATAATTTTATGCAAAAAAAATTCAACATTTACGATCCAATTTTGCTTCGATTTTGACAGCTGGCCTCTAAGGTACGGCTATGAATGCAAACATCGTACTTTTCGCCCGTATTGCTTTTGTGCAGCATAAGGATACTTTATATCCCCATAATTTTATACGTAATTTTTTATATTTTTTTCTATAATTGTCGTTTAAATGAATTATTTTTTATTTGTTTTATTTTTATGCTTTTTTTACATTTTTTTAAATTTATTTCAGCAAAATTTAATATATAATTAAAAAAAAACAAATATACTTCTAATAATCTAACACACACAGATCCATTTATAAAATATATTTTTTAATAAAGGAGTTATTTTTAAATTATCTTCAAAACATTTATTCATTTTAAATATAAATAAAACACATAAAATTAATTTAGCACTATTTACAAACTTTTCTTTTTTTATTTTTTTTTTTACACGAGTTTACCTTTTTCAAGTGCGACCCGAATGTAGGTCGGACAAAGTTTCTACATTTAAGTACCAAAAAAAAAAAAAAAATCTCGCCCGAGGTGTGTAGACCTAGATTCAGCGCGGTCACGTGTTCCTCTAGTTAACTCCTCGATTTGCTCATTCCCTCTTGAGGGCCCTTTGTTCTTGTTCTTCCTCTTACTCCGGTGCACTTCCTGCTCATCCCTGACTCTTTTCCACCTCTCGGGATTGATCAACCCGGAGAATAACAATGTAGCACTCGCTTCTTTTTTTCTTTCTTTCTTTCTTTTTTTTTCTTTCCTTCCTCCCATTTTTACCCCGCGTTGTCTACCGCTTCCACTTACTTTTACGTGTTTTTACGCTAGAACAGAAAAAAAAACATCATTTTTCCTTTCCCGCCTCACCTCGTAAACAGCGTTTTCTGTATCAACAAATTAACTCTCTTAATGTACTTATTATGCCCAGATCGTAAAATAGGCCATTTAATGAACCTGCCCAATTTCCGCCCCATCGATCGAATATCTCTTGAAAATTTATTTATACTATGAAAACAAAAATTGCATTTACATTAATCTAAAAATAAAATATATATGTTTTATAGCCATTTTCATACCCTCTAGAATTCGTATTGATTAATTTGAACTCCAATATTGGCGACAAAAATGAGGTATTATTTCCCATCACAAGTTATTACATGACCTATATCACTCGATCGATCCATTTCAGCTATAATATTCAACCAACGAAATAGCAACCCAATTTATTATCTAATTACCAAACTAACGCTTCAGATACCCCATTTATATCTTTAGTTGTATATATATAATTTTATTTAATTATGATGCATTTTCTATGTATTAATTTATTTTCAACTTGAAATTTTATTCTTGATAATTATATGAAAATTATATTTGTCCACATTTTCAAGATCGCTTATTTTTAAATTTAATTTCGTTCTTCACCGATTATTATCGATATATATATATATATATATATATATATATATATATATATATATATATATATATATAAAGGCACAAATCTCGCACTTTTCCAAAAATTTTTCGTCGCGTTTATGCTCGGGTTCGCAAATTAGTTCGTATCGAATTTCTTCATTAAAACTTGGAGCAGAATTGTTGAGATAACGTCGTTTCTTCTCGTGAAACGTCGAAGAAGAGTATTATATGTCCCTGGTAAAATCTAAAATATTAAGTTTATCTTTTGCGAACAGCAAAATTACGCATTTATGTATATATATATATATATATATATATATATATATATATATATATATATATATTTATATATATATATATATATATATATATATTTATATATATATATATATATATATATATATATATATATATATACATTATACGTTATAATATACATGTAGTATTTTTATTGAGTTTTTTTTTATTATCGATTCTTATGAAAAGCTCTAACCTTCGACTCGTTTACAACGAGCTCATAATATTATTAATATTTTGTAAAAGTTGTTATTGTTAAAATTTGTAAATTTTTCTTCAAATTTGTGAAGTATACTAATTTCGACCGATGACGCACTCGGGATCAAATCTTGAAAGGACAAAAATAAATAACTAAGTTGTTGAGACTTTTCAAAAATTATATATATTTTTTTTTCATAATCAAATCATATTCGAATTTCACAACAAAAATATTCATTCTTATTATCCTTTTAAGATTTACAAAAAAAAATTCATAATATAATACCGAAAATTTTTATATTTAATAAGTCATTTGTATATAATTTTTTTATTCATTTATATATATATATATATATATATATATATATATATATATATATATATATATATATATATATATATATATATATATATCAGTCAAACGATTCCCTTTACAATAAAGACGTAATCTCCTAGAAAGCTTCCGAACCTTTTATTGTAATCGATTTGTACTTGCCTTTATTTCCGACGATTCTTTTTAAATATATTCAAATCACTCCGTCAACTAGCCGTGAATATATTTTCCCTCTTTTTTTTATATACACCTACATTTTTTTGTCATACTCCCTCCCGCTCCCGCCTTTTTTATCGTCTATATATTGATCGATTTTCTTTTTTTTTTTTTGTATTCAAGAAATTTTTCCCGGGTTTTAACTTTCAAGTCTGCGAGGATTTCTCCGGCAGTGTTTCCCAATAATCCTCTTCGTGTACAAAACGAAACCCTACTCAGTGTTTTAATTTGCCGGCGTTCCTCCTTTATAAATTCTCCCTCGTAAACTGCATTATTCTGGCTTTGCTTTTTTGCGCTAAAAATGAACCTATTGTGCTACGATCCTCATTAGTGTCATGAGAGGCTTCAATTTCTTAAATTAAAAACAGTTAAAAAAAATATTCTCTTGTATTATTACGTTTTGATATGTTGAATGTGTTAAATTTTTTGATAATTATTTTTACGTCACCGATTCATATTTTCAATCTTTCAATATTACTAGTGAAAAAAAATGTACCACAAACACATTTATCATATATATAAATTATATACAATTTATTATTTTAATGACTTTTTTAATTTATCATTAATAATATTTTTTTATAATCCATCTATTATAAAAGAAACTATGAATGATATTTCAATTTATATAGTGACAAAGGAGATGAACTGCGAATAGCACCAGCTATCGTTGCATAATAGTCAAGATACGTTTCCCACATGGCATCTTGCATATTTAAACGTCAAAACGTAAAGGTGATACAAAACAACACGGCAATATTCGTTATATGTTATATAGAGTACATAATATTTCTCTGGCACATCGTTCGCATTTCACCGACCTAACTAAAAATACGTTTTCGCCATGACAAATAATATATCATGGCAATTATGACAAATGGAGACATTGCGCAGACGAACGCTCTAAAAGTTATGCGGAAGGCTTTCGAAGTATAGTTGTTGTTATTGTCCTTGTTTTCTGCAGACGTCCTTTGTCTCGCGAAAATGTTGGCGTGGCAACTTTAACTTGATACCGCAAAACCGCACTCGTTCCATCATTTTACTATGACAATATTTTAACTAGAAATCCGATAAAAAAAAAATCTTTTTTTTTTAAGTATCACATAACAATTATCTTATTAATGCATTATTGAAAATTATATTTTGACTGCCGGACACATTCAATCATGCTTACATTACACAATAATCGTTCACAGGATGTTACTAATAAAAGTGATCTGTAAACATTCTACATACACACATTTCACACGGTTCGAAATTCATATTTCACTATTTTATATCTGAAAAATATAATACAAAACCTTCCTTGCACATATTTTGTAAATAATTAACGGATTATTATATTGTAATAATACTAATTCATGCCTACAAACTGAAATACAGTTCTAAAAAAATTTATATATAGAATATTGTAATAATAATTATCATTACTGATTTTTCAATAAAATTGTTTATCATATATATTAAATCATTTACAATTTATTAATAGTTTTATATATTTTATAACAGAATTTTTTATACTAAATTAAAAATTCTTGTTCAATATATGGTAAATGTATTGATAAATACTTGGAGCTTTATGAAATCAATATTATTAACAATTTTAATAAAATTTCATATCTATCCACATTTTTCACATTGTTTCGTTTTTTGGAACCATAAAATAATAAAATAAAACATTAACATATCCATTTTCTATTCATTATGCACACCCATTCACGTTGTTTTTTTCATATATATATATATATATATATATATATATATATATTTTATAAAACAATGAGACCAACCAAACTGAACCGAACAACCACTCATCCCAATTTTGAACCCCAGTACGTTTTCGAAGAAAATTCATTTAAAACAAAGCGCTCGACCGTTTCCAAAACTAGGTTTCAGACAAGGTTTTCCCGGTACGATTTTCCCGGCCCTTGCACACAAACACACATACACACGCGCGCACGCACACCCTTTATTTTATTCGCGGTTTATCACCAATTCCGTCCGTGACGCCGTAGACAAAAGGCTATAATTAAATTACTTCCTTCTCACCTTGACAGTGCGGTGTTGAGGTTTTTACCTTTACGCACACCCCCGACGATTTTTATATTCGAAATTACCATTGTGACGATAAAGAAACAAACATCAAAATTCAATATTATTTATCATTTTATTTAAAAAAAGAGCATTTATTATATTTAAAATCAAATTCATGCAACTTATATAACATGTACCATATTTCCCTTTAAAAATACACTACATTTAATAAATAAATAAGCAAACGTTTTATCAATATATATATATATATATATATATATATATATATATACCCCTTTGGCGGTGAATAGGTCAAATCAATCAATGTCGTTGCTTTGCCAGAATTCATACAAATCTCCAATATCGATTGATACATTTATATATATACCTTTACATATATATATATATATATATATATATATATATATATATATATATATATATATATATATATATATATATATTGATACCCATGCTTTTATATTGATATAAATTCCACGTACGTGTATAACAAATCCGTCTAGAATTCGCCATATAAAAATAACATTTTTGACATGATAACCCTCCATTGATTTACCTCAAACGTAGTTTACAAAAGGTTTCTATTCCATTTTTATGTAATATTTCATAATGCTTTGTTCAAACATATTTCCAATATTTATATCGTGATAAACAAGTTTATTAAGTCTTTATAGATTATATCTTATCTCCGTATATTCAACAGTAAAATAATTTTTAAATTATATTTTTTTTTTCATTTACATTAATTACACTTTATATATTTAGAATAATATATTATATGTGTAAACTTTTCATCACTAAGAGCGCTTTTATTGTTGAAAAGTGTTAAAAATAATAAAGAAAAAAAATTCTTATAAGACTTGAGGTGCGAGTGATCATAGACTTCTCCAAAAAAACGAGAACTTAAATACAGCCTCACTTTAAACACCCCTGATTTTATATAATTTATTTAATATATTTTATTAATTTATTTATATACCTAATTATTTTATTTCATTACTTTAAATGTCTTCAAATGAAATTTTTGATAAACAGCGATATATTTTCTTTTGCAAATAAAATTGTTTTTATATGAAAGAGTGTTCTCATAGATTTTTATATTGAATTTAAAAAATGAGAAATAACTTTTACTCTATATATATATATAATATTATATTTTTAATATCAGTTTATTATCGTTATATCGTTATAATTTTGAATATAATGTCGTTCTGTTTGGCGAATGGTCCCTAAAAATTAATTAAGTGTACTTCAATTTGAAATTCAATATTCCTTCCTATCCCGTTTACTCTCAGTCACCGATAAATACACACCGTTTTGCTTTCAATATAGCAGTCGATAAATTTAATAACGGCGTGCACGTCGTAAATATCAAATATCAGGCGGAAAATTAACGTCGATCGCTTTCTGGTGTGCAGAATGAGAAAGAATCAAACGTAAAGACGGGGAAAGAGAATCCTTTTCAGACCGCCCTACGCTGCCGCCCATCGAAAGGGCGTCCCACCTTTTTTTTTTCTCGTACTCAGAGCATTTCTCAACCCGGTCGCTGATCTGCCTCACAATAGCCTCTCAGCCGTAATATCCTACAGCTTCAGTCATCTTATATTCTTCCACTTTCTTATTTTTCTTTGTAGCAGTCCGGACCTAACTTCGCGCACTGCATATAAACCATCCATTCGACGAACCGACCGACGTGCGAAAAATTTCATTTTTCTCCCACCGCCCACAATCCCCGCTTTTCCAAACTCTCTTTCAATAATAGTTGTCACGTATAAGGAACCTAGAGAGTTTCTCTTTAAATTTTCTTTTATTCTACCGTCACAATTCATATATATATATATATATATATATATATATATATATATATATATATATATATATATATATAATCACGTACTGAAAATTTCAGTTATTCGTGAACTTAAAGCACGTAATAATTCATGCGCCCATATACCTTATTTGCGTGTACTCGTATAATATTTTCTTCGTGCAAAATTTCAACTCGGTCTCCATCTCATATGCAAAATAAATGTTTATAACCCGGCACGATGCAAAGTTATGAATTTCTCGAATTTTTCTCGTTTCAACGTTGAAAAACGCAAAGAAGGCACTGAACCGGAATAAGTTGCATATTTACCCTCGCCTAATGCAGAGTAGTTTTTCAGTTCATCTTGCATAAACTTCGAAAGGTTTTCTACGTGTTTTCCATTTACAAGTTTTTCGATGCTATTCTGTGATCTTTCATATTCGATATATAGTATTATTATCTGAATATTGAATATTCTTACCCCTTCCTCTAATATGTATTTTTTTTTCATTTTATGAGTTATTTCATCAATATCATCAAATAACTATAATAATAAGTAAAAATAACTTTAATTCCGATTATTATTGTTAAAACATTTTTATATAATATAATATTACTTATAATTATTATTATAGATATTCTATGTAAATTTTTTAATAAAAAAGTACATTCGTGACTAGACTGTTTTTATTGCTAAACTAATATTTGAATTTCAGTTATTAGTTATAATATAAAAGTTAATATATAATTACGTCAATTCGGCAAATTTATCGAATTCCAAACATCTAACTATTAGTTTTATTATCATCTATTCCTTAGTCTTACTTATTGATTTTGCCTTCTATTTTCGGATTATGAATTATTTCAATTCAATGAATTCATTGTATTCCGAAGTTTTAGATTCATACATACCTTATAATATATATATATATTAATTTTGTTGGTTTTTTTTATTTTCAGGTTGGAAACATCTCAGTCTAACCATGGTTTGTGTTGCCGCTGCCATGCTATGTAAAGAACAAGGAATAACTGTGACAGGAGTCTGTGCTGTCTATGAACTTTTTGTTGCCCAAAAAGTAAAAAAAAATCGAAAATTTAATTTATATTTTATACTTACATTATAAAGTTCCATCTTTGACATGCGTTATTCATTTTAGGTTCGAATATCTGAAATGGGTGGAGCCATGAGAGGACTTGCTGGTGGAAAAACTGGCTCCACTGGTGAAGCGGGACGAAGACTTGCTGCACTTGGAGCCGCTACTCTTTGTTTATTACTTGCACGTCTACACATTATGGGAGCACAACTCCCAGTGTTTACCAGGTATACATATATTTCACAACTCAGTCATTGTTTTCTCTCCCGCTTTAACATATATATATATATATATATATATATATATATATATATATATATATATATATATATATATATATATATATATATATATATAATGTTAACATTTTGATTATAGGTTTGATAATCCTGCATCTGTTGCACCAACACCAACAAGACAGCTGACATATAATTATTTAGCATCTGTGAATTTATGGCTGTTGGCTCTTCCCAGCGAACTTTGCTGCGACTGGACGATGGGCACTATACCATTAGTTGAAAGTTGGTTAGATTTAAGAAATCTTTCCACTATTTTTGCCCATTCAATTATATTAGTACTTTTAGTGTGTGCCTTTCGAACTTCTTCTAGACACCATGCCACAGTAATCTTGATGGTATTTTTTTTTAACATATATTTTTTCAACATATTATCTTTTATGAAATAAACAGTTATTAACTTTTAAAAATTTAACTTTTTCAGAGCCTTGCCCTATTAATTTTCCCATTTTTACCAGCATCAAATCTATTTTTCCCTGTTGGATTTGTTGTTGCCGAAAGAGTTTTATATATGCCATCTATGGGTTTTTGCATGTTAGTTGCTTATGGTAGTCAACTATTAGCTGAAAAGAAAAATAAAAAATTTATATGGACGTGTATTAGTATATTACTTTTATTTCATGGAGCAAAAACTTATATGAGAAATTGGGACTGGGAATCTGAATATACAATATTTATGTCTGGTTTAAAAGTAAATCAACGTAACGCCAAACTTTTTAATAACGTTGGTCATGCATTAGAAGCGGAAGGAAAGTATGCTGAAGCACTTCAATATTTTCATAAAGCCGTTAGTGTACAACAAGATGATGTCGGTGCGCATATTAACGTTGGCAGAACGTATAATCATTTACAAATGTTTAAAGAAGCTGAAGAAGCTTACATGAGGGCTAAATCTCTATTACCTAAAGCCAAACCTGGAGAATCATACCAAGCAAGGATCGCTCCAAATCATTTGAACGTATTTTTAAATCTTGCTAATCTGATTTCACGTAACGTGACCAGATTAGAGGAAGCAGATTTATTATATAGACAAGCTATTAGTATGAGAGCTGATTATACTCAAGCCTATATAAATAGAGGAGATATTTTGATAAAATTAAATCGTACTAAAGAAGCTCAAGAAGTGTATGAAAGAGCTCTCTTGTATGATAGTAACAATCCAGATATTTATTATAATGTAATTTTTTTTCTTTAGTTATATATGTACTTAATTTAAACATCATTTTTTCATGTATATTTAAATTATTTCAGTTGGGAGTTGTATTTTTGGAACAGGGAAAAGCTTCTCAAGCTTTGGCATATTTAGATAAAGCATTGGAATTCGATCCTGACCATGAACAAGCCTTACTAAATTCAGCTATTTTATTACAAGAATTGGGTAGAGTTGAACTACGAAAAGTGGCACGTGAACGTTTACTAAAACTTTTAGAGAAAGATGGTAATTAATTATCATTATTATTTTAATATTACTTATTAATACTGTTAACAGCAAAATCACATATTATATATATTTTTAAGGTACTAATGAACGGGTACATTTCAACCTTGGTATGCTGAGCATGGACGAAGGCGACGCAGTCAGTGCTGAAAGATGGTTTCGTTCAGCAGTACATCTCAAAAATGACTTTAGATCAGCTCTTTTCAATTTAGCTCTGTTATTAGCTGATCAACGTAGACCACTTGAAGCAGCACCGTTTTTGAATCATCTTGTTCGCCGACATCCCGATCACGTCAAAGGATTAATTCTTCTCGGCGACATCTATATTAATTCCATCAAAGATCTTGATGCAGCTGAAAATGTTAGATTTTATTTTTTATATTCATATATTAATCTAGTTTAAAAATAAAATTAATATGATTATTTTTAACATTATTTTATCTTTCTAATATTTTCAGTGCTATCGTCGCATTTTACAATTAGAACCTGATAATGTTCAAGGGTTACATAATTTATGCGTTGTATTAGTAGAACGTGGCCGCTTAGCCACAGCAGCACGATGTTTACGAAGGGCAGCCCATTTGGCACCCAGAGAAGGTTATATCCGTCGACATCTAGCTATAGTTTTACAACGACTTTCTAAAGAAGCCACTATACAGCCAGATCACAAATTTCAAATAGACGCATTTTTAAAAGAGGAAGACCCTGTTTTCAACGTAGACATTGAAGACCCTATAGAAATCGAAAAGGAAAAACCAATCGAAGAGAAATCGTCGACGAGTACGAATCAGTTCACATCCAATATACCGATTGAAGAAGAAGTCGTGAGATTTAAGGGATTCTTGAGGGATCAAAGGGAAGTATTACGATCTGACGGGGATGATCCTTCGTCCGGTATGTCATAGCACTCGGATCAAGCGAGGGATAACACAATTCGCATTAGTAATTCTTTATTATAACTGCTTGTCGAAACCCTCGCATAAAATCGGTCACACTTCCTGTGCCCAATAATTTTGATCTCGTTTGATATGATAAGGGGTAAAAAAGAGTATGTTTGGTTACTTAAATGTCGGTCTTATGAAAATAAAAATGTATAGGCTGATATAATATACTAAGTAAAATTTATTGTATTTCTCATTAAAGAAATACAAAAAGTAACAATAAAAAAAATTATATATATATATATATATATATATATATATATATATATATATATATATATATATATATATATATATATATATATATGAATGTTTGTAAGCGAATGGTGACTATTTATAAAGAAAATAAAATGAAAATAAAAAAAATAACAAAGTTTAACTATTTTGGTAAAAGAGCAAAGATTATGGTGAACAATCAATGTGCTGTTATCACATAAGGTTAACCATGATAAATTTAATAACAGAACACGATTAAAAAAAAAAGAAGATTTATGAAGTGATTTTTATAAAGATAGATTTAAATTTTATATTGTCTGATTTTGTTTGGCCTTTGAGGTGCGAAATTTATAGATATCATTCCATTATTGAAACCCTTCTTGTGGAAGCGATTATTTTTTTATTAAATAAACATTGTGTACTGCATCAGTTGTGTTTTATTGTTATTTATATCCACTTTTAATATCCTTCACTTCTTAAATCATTACATTATGTTTATATGTTCACTCGATAATAGTAATAATTAAATGTATGTGAATATAAATAATTATGTTTTAATATATGTTGTTTAAAATCAATCTGTCATGATCGTTGTTTATTTGAAATACAATAAAAAATGAAAAAGACAATGTAAATTGTCAAAATTTTTAAACGTTTCATTGTATTAAATAACCAATTCCTATAAATCTACGTATTGGAGAAATCACTCTATCGAAAAAAATAATATTAAATCTATATGAATAAAATTATTCTTGAAAATATTTTACATACTTATTATCAATCCTTGAAGAACTTAACATTGATGGAGCATTTTGGATCATCAGCAGAAACACTCCTAAAGGTTTTTTTGTTGTATAAAAGAATAAATACTATTTTCTCAGCAAAAACACGGACACTTTTATAATATTTAATTCAATATTTATAAAAGATATAAATAATTTATTCAAAGACAGATTTAAGAAAAAACACTGGGTTCACACTTTGAGCTCCAACTTATAAATGATCCCCAAAACCCTGACTTTGTTTCTTAATGATAACTAATTTGAATTCGTATATATAATTTTAGGCATATATAAGATTATAATGAAGTAATAAATTTTCATAGTAGGTTTATTTTCGTCCTTGATATTTAGCATCAAATCAAGTTATTTTATATATAAACAAATAAATAAATAATTTTAAGTATAAATTATTCAAGTATATTCATTATCTTAGTTCGTTTACAAATATAATTAGCATATATTTTCCGTATATCTCATCATTTCAAAGGGTTTAACATTTATTTTTGCCTTGTGCCTTGATTGACCTTAAGCCACATAAGAATTAATTCGTCAATACGTGTACATAAATTGTGATAATTCACCTTATATCAAGAATTTTAATATGTTTTTAGAAAGTGGTTTTATTAATGTAACACGATTTTTTGATAATAAAAAAAAATGTCCACGAATGTTCTAAGCCTCAAATCAATTCATTAATTAAATTAATATATTTTTTTCCTTCGTTGAGTTCGCACTACTTGAAAACTCAAAATGTTATTTTATCTTGAAATCTTCATATATGTGGTGTTGTTTTGTGTTATTATAAAAAAATATTTACAATCTCTAAATGGAAAATTCGATGGAACCGATAGATTAGATGACAAAACCGTTATAGTTACTGGAGCAGATTCGGGTATTTTTTTTTGCATTAATTAATAATTCAACATGTTTAAGTGCGTTTCAATTTTACTTATGTTAATTTACAGGAATAGGATTAATTTGTTGTATAGATTTTGCTAAACGTGGCGCCAAAGTTATAATGATATCTTGTAATATTCAATTAGGAAAAAAAATGAAAGAGAAAGTAATCTTTGAATCTGGAAATAAGAACGTTAAAGTAATACTAATATTATATTAATAATGATTTCATATTAGTATATTTATTTTTATTACTAGATCATTTTGATATTTTTTGATTCAGGTGAAATATTTAGATTTTTCAAGTTTAAAAACAGTTAGAAAATGTGCCTACGAAATTATGAAAGAGGAACCAAAAATTCATATTTTACTAAATAATGCGGGTGCTATGAAAATAGGCATTTACGAAACAGAAGATAAATTAGATGCTTTGAAACAAATTAATTATTTTGGACCTTTTCTTTTTACAAATATTTTATTAGGTATGAAATTTATAATTAAACAATGAATTATTACGAGGTAAAATTTTGATTTTGTATTTTCAAATTTTATATGAAACTCTAAAGGCAAACTAAAAGAATCGACACCCAGTAGAATAGTGAACGTATCATCTATTGCTCAAATAATAGCTAGATTCGATGTGAATACCTTCAAATCAGCGAAATCTGAAAATGAATGGATATCATATGGAAATACAAAATTTGCTTTGACGTGTTTCACAAACGAGCTTGCTAAAAAACTTAGAGGAACAGGTAATATAATGGGAATTTAAAACATATTAATAATTAATAAAAAAAATAACTAGAAATCTACTTATATACTATCCTTAAAAATCTTAATTTACTTCAAAATTACAAAGATTACAACCATCAGAAATGAAGAAAAACGATAATAAAATAAATAAAAAAATATATATATTTTAAACATATTAAATAATTTGGAAAAAAAATTATTTTATTCGTCAAATCATTTTTATCGATTAGTTTTTATTCTGTTTATGCAATATAAAGTAAATTTATGATTAAAAAAATATATATTCGAACGTGACATTATCATAAAAATATGTCGTAAAGATACGCTTACGTCGTAAAAATGTTTTGTGAATAAAAAGTATGGAACGGCACCTGCACGTGATGTAAAGTTTTCAATTAATTTTACTTTCGTTAAATTTAAATACAATAAATTATTGTGATACGAAAAAATATTTTTCACAGATTAAAATCTAACAAAATATCTAAATTTGTGAGCATATTTCAGGTGTTACATGTAATAGCTTACATCCTGGAGCATTCCCTTCTGGAATCCACAGAACTTTACCATATCATAATACTATTATTTGGAGTCTTTTCTCATACATATTCTTCAAAGTATACATATTATAACAATAATTAAATATCTTCGAATTAATATATAAATACTTACATTTAAATATATAAATTCAGTCTATTGAAGAAGCAGCAGAAACATCCATATATCTTTGTGTGTCGCCTGATGTCAAAGAAGTTTCCGGTGAATTCTTTAAAGATTGCAAATTATCGTCGGCACCAAATCGAACGAAAGATGAAGATCTATTAAAAAAATTATGGAAAATTTCAGAAGAGGCAGTGGACTTACAAAAATATGAAAAACACTATTAAAAAAATAAATTATTTATTTTTTACCTGATAATAATAATATCTTGTTCAACATTATATAATACAATAAATTAAATTATTAAATAAATTTGTTTTAGAATATTATGATATTCTTTGAAATAAATATTTTACATATCCTTTAAAATTCCTTAGTATTTTTTTCACTCTGTGTATATTTGTTAAAGTCATCATAACATCAATACTTAAATATTGAAATTATTTATATTTATTTTTAAATAAAAATTAAAATAAAGTTTTCTTTCAAACTATTCAAAATCACTCATTTGCTCGTTTTTCTATCAATTATTTTAATAATAGAAATCTTAACGTATTGCGTATAACGTATTAAATAAATAATAATCCTAGTAATAATTTATATAATAAATGCATAATTTATAAAATATTAGTCTGATCAAATCAAACTAATATTTTTATAAATTAACTATTTAAATAACAGATTAGATCAAATTTTATTTTTATATTACCTACATATATATGAATTTAAAAGAAAATAATTTTAGCCATCTATTGAAAAGTTAATAAACTAAAATTCGAATTTATATACCCAATTCTTTTTTTTACACGATGGTTGCGTTCCTTGTAAAATTGTTTTAAAAAATATATATATATATATATATATAATACGACATATGGCAAATTTGGAGATATGTACTGTAAAACTATAAATATTTTCTCAAAAATCTTTTAATTTCCCGTAAATTAAACAAACTATATGTCACTAACGCATCTATGGGAATAAACCTACTGACCTTTATTTTGTTGCTGTATAAATAAATTTCTGTAAGACACTATACAAATTAGAATTTGAAAAAAAAAATTATGGATTTATATGTAAAGTGTATTGATTCTTATTGGTGAACGGCGTTATTTGAAAATCGTGTAAAACAAGAGTTGACTGTATTTTGTAGTCACATGCAATCAAGTTGACTGTATTTTGTAGTCATGTAATCGAGACCGTTCACATTTATTGAACATATCAAGCAGCCAAATATATATATATATATATATATATATATATATATATATATATATATATATAACAGATGCGAACAGAACGTATGTTCTGTTCGCATCTGTTATATATATATAACCAACAGTGGGGATATTTTGTCTGCGCTGGTGCGTGTCTGAGTCTGTTACGTTTAGTATGAATTCTGACGGATAATATGTCGTGTTAGCATTAAAGAAAACATGAATAATGAGAGATTAATTGAATTGGTTAGAAAATATTCGTGTCTTTACGATTTGAACGATCGCTGGTACAATGACAGTCAACGCAAAGATGATGCATGGAAGAAAATAGCAAAAAAACTTAACGGGCATGGTATATATTTGAAGTCTACGTCAAAAGTTATAGATCTACTATTCCTATTATGTTTTGATAAATTTCACTTATTGTTATCGACCACATTTTGATTTTTGAAATTGTGTATATTAAATATAATCGATGTTACTTCATCTGCATTTTCATATTTAAACTATATTGTTGAAAAAAATATGAAAAAAAGGCCATCTAAAATCTAAAAAAAAACTTAAAGTAAGACAAATACCAAAAAGATCACTTTATTGAAACGAAACTTTTGACACAAAAATTATTCTTTGACACAAAAATTATTTTGTGTCAATCTTCTTTGACACAAAAATTATTAAAACTTAATTTGCAGTTGGTGATCAATTATTTTTGACTAATGGTAGAGTCGTTTATATTAAAAAAAATACTTTGATAATTAAGTTGAAAATTTTCCATACTTGTCTTAATTTCTCTAATATCTTAAAATCAGTAATTTGCTTAAAAATCTAATAAATTATTAAAATAATTTGTACGTAAATTTCCAAAATATTGGAATGATGGATAATAAATATTATTTTCTCATTTCAGTAAAAGACTGCAAGAAATCATGGGCTTTATTACGTGATGCATTCAGGCGTGCATTAAAAAAATATAAAGAAGTAAAAAATGAACAATCTGGCGTACTGACAAAAAAATGGAAATATGAAGACGAGATGTCTTTCCTTTTGCCTTGTTTGAAAAAGAAACCTGCTGTTTGCGCTGTTCAAACTAATAATGGAGACAAATATAGTGACATAGAAGACAATTATCCTGATGCAGATAATCAAATAAAACCGATTTCTCCACAACAAGGAAATGCTTTAGAAACAACTCTAACTCGTCCTTCAACTTCGAAGAAAAAACAATCAATTTCTGAATCTACTGATGATACACCAGTGCAGAAACGGTCTAAACTATTTGAGACAATAACTCCACCATATACTTCTCGGGAAATGTCTTCGAACACATTAATGAAATTTATATTGGAAAATAAAATGAAAACTAATGATATTCAGCAATTTTTTGATAGTATCGCTACCACAGTTCAAACATTCCCACCTCGAGATAGAGCAATAGCAAAAGCTAAAGTTTTTGCAGTGATATCTCAAATGGAACTGGAAATTTTAGGCAGAAGCTCGAATATCTATTCTGAATACGAAAGTTCATCAACTTCGTACGAAACACAAATGCCAGAAAATCTAAATGATTTTTATAGATCACCATCACCACGAATATCATCTGAATTGACAGAGATTAAAAATGAACCAGGACTACATTAAATGAGAACTGGAACCCAGAATATTAATATTTAATGACATAACTATTTTGTAACATTAGTAATAGACCAAATAATTTTGTAAATTAATTTTAATTAAAAAAAAGTATAAAACTTGTATTAAAAAAATTAAACTTATACAAACAACAACTTTTTTTCTTATATATATATATATATATATATATATATATATATATATATATATATATATATATATATATATATATATATATATATATCAGGGGTATCCAAGCCATTTTTAAAAATTTGAATTTTTTTTGTGAGCCGCAATTAAATACGTAATAAAAAGGTATTATTTTTTTTTACAGAAATTATATTTATTGAAAGCATATAAATAAAAGTACAAAATATGTGTATTTTTAATATATTACAATATTTATTATTATTTTTTTAATTTAAAACCAATAATTTTTTTATTCATTTTGATAATCATAAATTAAAATTACTTTATAAATTTTTTAAAAAAATATCTATTTATATGTCAAAAAAAAACAAACACTAACACTCCAAAGATAACAATAATGTAGATCAGGCGTATCAAACTTGTAACATTTTGCGGGCCACATGGGTTTTGTGCACTAAAGACGTGGGCCGTAAATTTCAAGCTTTATGATCAAAATATCACTTTTAATATATTTAAACTGTACGCTACACCTTTATTAAACAGAACTACATACAAATAAAAAAAAACAAAATTTACTTTTATTATAAATATTAATTTTATATATGTTATCAAAAACGGCGCATCTCGACGGGCCGCATGTGAGCCGCAGGCCTCGTATTTGATATGCCTGATGTAGATAAATCATTTTATGATAAAGAAAAATCTTCATTATTTATTAATAAAAAACAATCTTTGAGTATTTCGACAGACTGTCATTCAACAATTATATAACAAAATAATTAATTCAAATTAAATATAATTTTTTTTTATAAACAAAAAAAATGTCACTTTGTACATGCTCATGGTTTTCATGTATTTTTCTATTTTGCGGTTTATATGTGTTAATTAAAATATACAATAAACTAACTACAGGAGTATATAAAGGCAATGAAAAATTAAATGGGAAAGTCGTTATAGTTACTGGAGCAAATTCTGGTATTAATGAAACATTATTATAAATGCATTAAATAATATCTATATATTATTAACAAATAATACACATTAATTTCAGGTATAGGTTTTGAATCTGCCAAAGATTTTGCAAGAAGGGGTGCAAAATTAATTATGGCATGTAGAAATATGAAAACTGCTGAACAAGCGAAATCTGATATTATAAAAAGTACTGGAAATAATAATATAAAGGTATAATATATCTAATATATATATTGTAAATCTTTTTTAATAATCGCATTTTTCTGAATTAGCTAAAACACATAAATTTTGCTGATTTAGAATCAGTGAGAAAATGTGCAAATGAAATATTAGCAGAAGAAGAAAAGATAGATATTTTATTGAATAATGCAGGTGCATATGGTTTAGGATCTAAATTGACAGAAAGCGGTCTCAATAAAGTAATGCAAGTCAATCATTTTGGTCCTTTTCTTTTTACAAATATGTTACTTGGTAATACTTGTATTATAATTGATTAATTTTGTTTCGTATTTATATATTTATTCTATATAGTGTGAAATTTCAAGGTAAAATCAAAAATTCTACCCCTAGTCGTATAGTAAATGTTGCATCATTGATGCATAATTTTGGTACTTTGAATGCTAATAATTTCAAAGGTACAAATGTGAAATATGAATGGCAATTATATTCAAATAGTAAAGTAGGAAATATTCTATTTACAATTGAATTGGCAAGATTACTAAAAGGCACTAGTAAGTTTTTTTTTTATTTTATGTAATAGATAGTCACATTAAAATATAACAATTATGTAAATTTTCAGATGTAACAGTAAACTGTTTACATCCGGGAACAATCGACACTGAGATCGCAAGGAATACCATATTTCCTTTTAATTTCATATGGAAATTTGTTACCCATACATTTTTTAAGGTTATCATTAATAGAAATATATAAAATTGTAGTAATACATATGATAATTAATTTATCAAATTTAATTTTAGACCGTCGAAGAAGGAGCTCAGACACAAATATATCTATGTGTATCTTCAGAAGTTTCTAATGTTACTGGAAAATATTTTGTGGATTGCAAAGAAACCAAATCATCTAAAACAACACAAAACATGGGTTTAGCAAAGAAAATTTGGGAACTTTCAGAACAAGCTGTTAAATTACAACTCAATGAAAAACATTATTAAAAATATCTAAAAATTGACAAATTTCATTTCATATTCTCACCTTTAATATATTTCCGGTATTTGTTATTTGATTATCATATTTAATAAAACTATTTTAAATTATTTTAAAACTTTTCTTAATTTATAGTTTAGGTTATGTATAAAAAAATTAATGCAAAGTCAAATCTAACTAAAACAAAAAAGATACAAAAGCGATAGGAATATATTTTAAAATCATGTTTCCAAAAATTTGGAAACATAATAACTTTCAAACTTCAATAGCTCTCAGTTATAAAAAAAAACCCTTAAATTTTAAAATGATCTTTACACTTTGATAAATTGGTTGATAAAAATAAATTTGTTTGTAATTATTTTTAACATATCATATAATGATTTTTAAAATCATTTCAAATACTGAAATCAAAAGGAAAATTTTATCACATTTATTTGATGATATTATCAATATAAATTTAATTAATCAAAATTACCTGTAAATTAATAAATTATATTACAGAACAATATTAAAGATATTACGTATTGAGATAATAGTAAAAAATAATCTAACAAAATATTTTCATAATAAAATTTCAATTTTATATAACTGATAAATAACATTGACAAACAACAAATATTTCATTAACAATTAGATGTGCATTTCATTTATTTTTTTCTGAAACTGGGAATATTTTATATTGATAAAAATTTAACAAGAAAAACTTAATGTAAAAAAATGTTATTAATATTTTTAATATAACGTAATTGAAAGCAGTAACATTACAAAATATAAGCTGTAAATAAATTTTAAAATGAGATATCATATTTTAAATATTCTTGACTTTTTCTAAAGGTAAATAGATGTTAATTATTATAATATAAAAGGTTTATAGTAAAATTTTACTAAATTTATTTTAAAAAGTCTATACAAAATTTTGCAAATTATATTTTTTAACATAATATTAGATTTCAATAATAATGCAAAGTAAACTATAAATATCAAACATAAGCATATCAAGCATCTTCTACTCATTAAAATATATAAATATCACTGATATTTCATAAATTATTTAATAAAGTAATAATAAATAGTCTGTTTTAATTAATAACATGTTCTCATCTCATACATTTTATTTTTTGAAGAATAAGATGAAATAAAAGATACAAGAGTCATATACTTCTTTCATTTTATATTGTTTTATAATTCAATTTGAAATATAGCAAACGTTTTTCTATCAGTATAATAAAAAAATATTATTGTTGTTCTATTTTAAAATAATCAATATATAATTCATGAGATTTTAGATACAGCCTCATATATGAAACATATTCAGTATAACCCTTTACATTACTGTATATCATTAATATTCGATTTTATTATTAATATAAATTATTTATTTATTATATTTCCAAACCTAGAATTCGTCAGATTCATTATCAATAAAAAAAAAATATTCTTATATTATTTACAATATTTTTATCACGTGTAATGATCATTTTTATCATACAGTTAAGTTAGATTATAATGACAGTCTTAATGTAGTTTTCTCTATCGCTTTATATTTATCTACAATTTAACATATATATGTAACTAAGAATAAAAGTAACGATAGCAAAACTTTTATTGCCTATTATTATTATTCTGTTTATTTTACGTCAAATGAGGGTTAATACCAATTCTAGAATATATAATGTTTTACATGAGTTTTACATTGATTTCGTTCTTGTTTCTAGCTGACATTAATTATTTATAACCTTTGTTCGTTAGAACTAGAATCCTTACCATATCAGTTTATATTTCGGATTCAATAACAGCGGAATTTAAAAATTACGAGGTGATTTTATATAATATTTTTAACTGAGAAAATATCAACATTAATTTTATTTTATTTAGTCTTCGTTCTTATAAATTATATAGATAATTATTTTAATGTTTACTATTTTGAAAAGAAATAAATAGGTTATGTCAGGTCATCATTGATTTTTATACAAATTCAATAATAAAATGTAGCAAAAATAGATTGAATGATATATTTTGATTTCTTATTATTTGACACACATTTTGGTATCAAATTTTGTTTTAATAAACTCAAATTTGTCATAAATATTAACTAGCTTACATTTGACCCGTCGAATATGTGCGTTTTCGATTTCCTTAAGATAACATGACGTAACTTACAAGTAATAATTAGTATCTAATTTATTTATTTATTTATTGCGGAAATTACTAATAATATCTAAATATAAGTACAAGAATTTATATCAAATTTATTTTCACATATATCCTTCTTCAAAATTCCATATCTTTGGATGGAATTCAAGCAGCATATTTACTGTATGAAATCATTGTTTTTATATAATTAATTAATATAAAATGTTTTATATAATATTAAATCATTTTTATTCTAAAAACCTGTTCACATAAAGTATAATGATATTAACTTAACGTAGCTTATCTATTTCTTTTTTGGATTTAAAGAATTTATATTACAATTTCTACAAAAGTGATTGTTAAAAATAATAAATTAAGTGTAATAATAATTTAAATGTAACTTGATAAAATTTGTTATTATTATTCGTAGAAAATGCTGTGCTGTACGTGTTCTTATTTATGTTATGGTTTAATTTTCGGAGGACTTTGTTTATGTTTAAAAATTTACAACAAATTAACCAATGGCACATATGAGGGTAATGAAAAATTAACAGGAAAAACGGCAATAGTAACTGGAGCGACTTGTGGTAAACATCGATTCTATTGAATGTAATAATAGTATTTAAATAAAATATATAATTGAAAACTACAATATTTAAGGTATCGGTTTTGAGTGTGCCAAAGATTTTGCACAACGCGGAGCAAACGTCATTATGGTGTGTAGAAATGTGAAAATGGGTGAAAAAGCAAAATTAGATATAATAGAAAGTACCGGAAACGCCAATATAAAGGTATAACATTATTTAGGAATACTACGATTATATATAAAGTAAAATGAAATAATCTTTTTGTTCGTATAATAGTTGAAATATTTCGATTTCGCTGATTTGAAATCGGTTCGCAAATGTGCCAATGAAATTATTAATGAAGAACCTCGTATAGATATATTATTAAATAATGCTGGAGCCGCTGGTATTGGAAAAAGACTAACCGAAGATGGTTTAAATATATTAATGCAAGTTAATTATTTTGGACCTTTCCTCTTCACAAACATATTACTCGGTATTGTTTTTGAAAAGTTCTTAAGAATAACTATAATAATTTAATTGAAATTCTCGTTAAAATTTCTCCTGTTTAATATTTAGGTAAAATAAAAAAATCTTCTCCAAGTCGAATTGTAAATGTTTCTTCAAATGCTTATAAATTTGCAAATCTTAATGCAGAAAATTTTAATGGACTCAATGTCAATTCTGAAATTAAACTTTATGGGAATAGCAAACTTGGAAATATTTTTTTCAGTAACGAATTAGCTCGTTTATTACAAGGAACAGGTATATCTTATATTCGTTTTATTATTATTATTATATGTGTGTGTGTCTTATTCTAATCTGAAATAACATTTTTAGGTGTAACTGTTAATAGTTTACATCCTGGAGCTATAGCTTCAGAGTTAGCTAGAGAAGGACCTTATATTATTCAGATTGCTTGGAAGTTTCTAGCTAATACGTTTTTCAAAGTCCGTTCTATATATTAAAATATTTTTTTATGAAACATACTTTTAAATACTAATAAATGAGATATAATTTTAGACAGTAAAAGACGGGGCTCAAACTTCAATTATGTTGTGCGTTTCTCCTAGTGTTTCAAATGTTACTGGAAAATTTTTCGCCGAGTGCAAAGAAGCAGAACTATCAAAAGAAGCTCAAGATATGGGTTTTGCTAAAAAACTCTGGGAATTATCTGTAGACGCAGTTAAATTACTACCTAATGAAAAACATTATTAAACCACAAAATATTTATATGCATGTATCTAAAATAATTGTTGTTTTGTTTTTTGAATCATAGAAAATTAAATATAGTTTTTAAAATTGTTATAAAACTTTAATATTATATATTAGTTTGTGTAATAAAATGAAAACATTTCTTTCTTTACATTTATTTATTGGTTAACAATTCAACTATTAAGTAAAATAATTTATAATCGATCAATAAAATAATCGAATTTCTAAGTCTAAACACACAAATATAATACAATAAATTAGTTCACAAACAAAATCAAATAATTTTTACTAAATAATTTATAATTGACGTAACTATACTAATACTATCGTAATCGTATTTAAAATAATCATTTAGATCTAAAGTTATACATATTTATATCACAAAAATAATGCTCACTTTAAATTTAAATCACATTAAAAATTTGTCTGACTTTTTGTCAATTATAAAAAATTGCAAGAAAATAATCTGACTCTCGATATTCCACCATCAGGAGCTATAATGATTTTAACATGTGATATTTTAGTTTCCAAATCACAGTCAAACCAATGTTCTGAGTGAGCGGTGAGCTGTTTGAAAACAAAAATATTAATAAAAATAAAACGTAATTATGAGCAATTTATCAATATATAATTTCATTTAAGGTACCTTTGAGATTGGTAAAATATCAATCCATTCAGATTCTTTATCTGTAATTTCATTCCATTGATTTGAACTTAATAATGCACCTTGTATTTTTACATTGTCTGGAAAATTTCCCTTGAAATGGAGTGTATCGACACAGATATTCGATATTGTTCCAACACATCCCAATTTAAAAACTGCCCATTCATTACCTATAAAAATAATAATGTAATATATGTTTTATAAAATTGCTATAAAACATGCATTATTGAAATAATTAATTAATTACCTGGTACTTTTAGCGTGCCATCGTCGTTGAGTTGGATTATTTCAGGTCTATCGAGTCGACGAGCTGTTTCCCAACCATCTGCCATATTATAACCTTTTGTTGGTTTGATTAAATTTCGTGGATGTCCATAATGTGCATTAGAATATCCTATAAAAAAATAATAGTGAATAATGATATTTTTTTATTTTACATATTGACGTATTATATAATAATTACCTTGACATACACCACCATTTTTCATAGATATTAAATCTATCATTTTATCTCTATTATATTCCATAGATATATTAATTTGTGCTATACCATAAACTCTTAATCTAGCAATTCCACCATCCGGGTACATATTAATTCGAATATGAGTATATGCTTCATCACTTATTACCTAAGATATATAATACATTTATAAATTCATTCTATAAAATACAATTTATATTTTTAATAAATAATAATATTTACTTTTTGATAATTATGACGAGAATCTTCGTAGCCTGCTCTGAGTGAAGTTTTGGGAACAATTTCTTGCCAATGATCTGATGAAAGTCTATTAATTTTCTGTAAATCTTCGGTGGTGCAACATGAACCCATTTCACTTCTACGTGGAGATATTAATTTTTCTTCTAGAATCATTAATTTTAATATTAGTATGTATATAAAAATATAACTAAAAACTAAAATTATAACTTTAAAAACCTTCAGGTGTTAAACATGTTGCTTGAATTGAATATTTTGGTGCAAAATTGCCAGTAAAGAAAGCAGTATCAACATCAACACCTGAAATATCAAAATTTGCTTTATTTTTTTTATGTATTATTTACAAAAAAAGATATTAATATTTTATATAAATTGAAAAAAATCTGGCAATATTTTAAAAGTTAAAAATATTCACAGTAATACAAACCATGAATTACGCTCTTCGATCCCAATTTTATTATACACCAGTCATGACCAGCGCATCGTTTTCTTCTTGTCTCCCATCCGTCCATCCATTTACCAAATTCAGTGAATTTCTCCTGAATAAAAACGGGATCAGCATCCGAAATCATATTCTCAGCAACAGCAAAATAATCATCAGTTGCAAATAAAACTTGACCTCCTGCCTGAAAATTAAACCAATTAAATATTATGATTTCATATAAAAAAAAGATATATATATATATATATATAAATTATAATTTGTTATAAAATTTTAATACGGTTATATATTTTTTACGAATTTGAACTTCATGTCAAGAAATATAGATAAAAATTATATAAGTTATGAATAGGTCAGCAGATTGAAAATATAACACTACGAATGTTACTAACTCAAACTATTAGAATACAGCAACTTTTTAATAATAATATATAATTATTACTAATGCATGTATTATTATTCAAAAAATATTTCTTCAATCTTTATAATATATGTTAAATGCATTAAACGTAATGTTGCAAATTATGAGAACTTACAGATTTACTGCACACTTCGTTCAGCTCTATGAATTTAGGCAAAGGTAAAATTGATGCCATTATTATCAATAAGAATAAATTTAATGAATATTTGTTAATTATTTTTGAACTCGTCAAAGTTTGAATACTGTGTCAAAACTGTATCGCTCAAACTCAAAAACTCTCTTATATACTCTCAGTAGCTAAGCGAATTAATGATATCGTTTGTTTATTCATAAAAATTAGAATGATATTCAAACTTTTCAAATGGAATTATAATATAATACAAATAAAAAATAATAATTTCATAAACAATATTTAAATATTAAATTGTTACAAAAATATTATAATAACAGATTTATGACTGGCTTAAAATACAATAATTCTGCTAGTGTTTCCCAATGGAAAATAAGATTTTTATATAATATCATGAAATTTCGAATTTCTGAAATCTCAAAAACCATTTTTGTTATAAAAATATTTATCCTATAAGATATTTTCAAAGTGAAATCAGAAAAATTCTAAAATTAAGCATTATTTTCCTGAGTATATATTAATTTATTTTAACATCATATTTGTAAAACTTTTCGTTTCATATACTTAAAAGTATAAAAATATTAATTTTTTTTACAAAATTTATCTTATTTATCATTAGAACACGACAATCATAATATTTAATAAGATTACTATAAGGATTTTAATTGTTTACAGTACTTTTTAATGAGAATTACAAAGCATTTAATTTTCGCATATTATTTTCCATCAATTATAAGATATTTTTATGATTAAAATTACTTTTTATCGTATCTATCATAATTGAAAAAAAATATACCTATAAAAAACGAATTAATCATATTTAATATATATTAAACAAAAATATTTTTATTGCATTAAAAACTAAATTTATATTGTATTCTAAAAAGTATATTAATGGATTTGCTATATCCAATTAGATTTTGCGGACTATTTTTGTTCAGAATACATTTTCAAACAAAAATTCTTATCAAATTTTTACATATTCTTATTTCATCCCAAAGGTATTATATTAAATTGTACTGATTACATTATATTTTTTAGTAAACTAAAATTTTTATAAGGGAATTTAGTATGCCAATATAACATCTATTTATTCTTTGATAAAAATCAGCACTTACAGTTAAAAAAAACATCAACTGGATAATAAAACTCATATTATGCTTTTAAGTATGTTATTAGATTTTTAAATATAGTTTTAACATATGTTAATTTTATCTACATTTGGAAAATTTTCCAGTCAATTTAAAAAAATAATAATATTATTAAAATTATGTTTAACAATGCTTGATATTACAATATTATTAATGTTGTGTTTTTGTTACCATTATTATAATTATTATTAGTACTTTTAATTTGGATTATGTAGTCGCGATTAATAATTTCACAAAATATATGTATATAAAATTAAACATAAAATAATTGTGATTACAAATTTTTAGTAATATTATAAAAGTTCTTTATGTATTTGAATATGGAAATTTATTTGTTAAAAGTGACAATTAGATTATTTTATTGAAAATATGTTTATCTTCATTTAATAACGAAATAAAACTTCACTTTTATGTTTATACAAGTCAGATTAGAAAAACTGTTTTATAACCAGATTGCCATATAAACATTCTTACCACTATTTAAAATTATAATTTATCGGTGAAAGTTAAATTAAATTAACAGATATAAATAAATCATAACAAGCAATTATTATGATTTATAAATAAATATTAATTTATTAAGACGAATATATATATATATATATATATATATATATATATATATATATATATATATATTATATTCTAATAGTGATTAAACCAATACTTTTCGTATGCTAAATTATGTTATTATAGAAGAGAAAAAAAATAAAATGATCACGAAATTTGATAAAATACAAAACGATTGCCAAATAAAAAGTTATAGAAAAATAAAAATAATTTTCTTTTATTCTATTAAAATTACACCTGAATGATTTAAAAGATTACATAAAGACACTTTTAATTTATTTTTTTTATTTTATGCACTAATTTAAATAAATAAACGTGTAAATTAGATCATACTTTTGTAATTATGGTTGGATCAAGGATGATGAATGAAAAAATCTTATCTTCTTCTAATATGAATCACAAAGCCCAGATATATTTTTTATTCTTAAAAATAAAATAAATATAGTCTTATATATGAATGTGTGCATCAATAATAATTATTGGAATAAAAATTACATACGGTAAACTTTAGATAATAAATATCACATTAATATAAATAAATTAATTAGAAAAGTAAATAAAATTAACTAAAAAAATACTAAAAAAAATCCTATATCGCTTAATTCAAAACAAAATATGCGATCTAATATTAAGCAGTTATAACTGGATATTTTGCAATCATCTCAACATTTCAGGGCATAGTTCATCTCACCATCATAAACACAATAACACATATTCGCTAAATTATAGTTTTTACATATGTAACTGTTTTAATGATGAAAATATTTTTATTGCCCTAATAATTCGCGCAAATCATTTTTTTATTGTGTGTTTTTTTTTTCACAAACTACGTCAAAAGAGGGAGATACAATGAAAATTGTTTTTGTACAAATTTTTGTTTATTTTCTGTCAATTTTTAATAATGTAAAATATATTTATAATCACCAATTTTTTCAATATGAATATCTAACTTTTATATAAGAAAACACTAGATATATATATAATAATTCACATTAAGTCTACTAAAAGTAAATTTATAAAAACAAAAAATGAAATGGATGAATATAAAGATTCATACAAATAGACGATCTATTCCGTAAAACATACTGTACTATAAAATTTATCAATTAATTAAAAATACTGCATTATTCTCATCATTATAAAATTAAAAACGTAATTTATTATACCGAGTTCTTTATTGTCACAATGTATAATTTAAAAAAGATCTAATATTAAAAAAAATATATTATATTAAAAAAAAATAAAGCAATAGCTTTTAAACTATTTATATTAAAAACCACAGTACATTTTCCTTGGTAAAACAAAAAGAACAGTTAAAAATGTTTATTTCTTAATAAAAACAACACCAATCTTAATTATAATATTTTTTTCTGTATATATCAATAAAATATGTTTTTCATATAGTATATATAATTGGAAAAGATCAATGCATTCTTTTAGAGATTAATTGCATAAACGAAAAATTACTAATAATTATTTATCTATAAAAATATTTTGAAATACGATTTAAATAAAGTTAATGAACTCTTAACTTCAACGTTTTATAAGTACACTAAAATAATTAAGATGTCAGTCGACATTTGTTGTAATACAAAAAAAATGGATTAATTTTATTCTGATAATTATATATTTCTACTGATACTAAATGACAATTTCTTATATCAAAACATGTTTTTCTGTCAAATAAAAAAACAGTGATAAAATAATATAATACAATTGTTACTATTCTTCGTGGGAGACGATGATGTAAAAAATTTCCTTCGTGTCATCAACTCATCATTTATTTTTATTATTTTCAAAAAAAAAACATTTCTTTATATATTATCATTATATAATGACATTCACTTTTTTGACCTAAACTAACTTCAATCAAAAAAAAAAAAAAAAAAAAATATATATATATATATATATATATATATAAATGTTCAGAAAATCTATCATTATTCGAATAATATATTTAGCGTGTTTTGTAAGATAACGTTTTTATTATATTATTTAGGACAACATAGTTAATTAGCTGTTGCTGAGTAAACTCGTATTATTCGTCAATTTTATATTCTTTGTACTTTGGTTTCACATACAATATATATATATATATATATATATATATATATATATATATATATATCGTTCAATATAGAAAATAAGCTAGCCTCCTACATACAAAATATATCTTCTATGTTTTTTTCAAGTATTTCATATTTAAATATGACCTTTAAGAAAATGGTTTTTTTGACAAAGAAAGCTTCGCCACTAAATTTTGCTGACTTATTAATTACACTTTTATTTAATTTATTATCCCCAAATTTCTTAACTCTTATTTTATATACTCAACCGTATTATTTTTTTTATCTATATAAATTAATTGCCCCACACATTTTAAACGTTTACATTTCATCTACTGTTACTAATATATGATTACTGAAAATATAAAGTAGATAGGTGTATATTAAATATATATATATATATATATATATATATATATATATATATATATATATATATATATATATACCTTTAAAATGTAATTATTAGCTGTTTATCAAAATAATATTACCAAAATTCAGTAACAACAAAATGGAAAATATTGCATTATAGAAAAAAAACCTTTTCTCTTATATTATTTCAAGTTGTCTGCATGGAAAATTGTGCAATATGCATAAACACTTAATTTATTTATTTACACTTAATTGTTTATTTGTATATGAACCAATAATAATATTTTTAATAATCAATAATTTATAATTATTAACAATAATCGATCAATGCACGCGCTTAAAAAATACACATTATTAGATAAATAGAAAATTATCAAAAAGGAATTGATAAATGACTTTTTTTAGTTATATTTAATATTTATTTTTTATATTTAATTCATTATAATTTATAACTAATATTTAAAATCACATTGTATTGACATTATTGTAAATAAACGCATATTTCGATATGTATCATAAAAAAAATTGTTACAATAAAGATTAATATATCAACATTACTTTAATTATAAATGATCTAAATAATTACATGTCATACAAATTTATAAAATGATTTTTCACTGTAAAATATATTTAAAAAATATCAATTAATTTTCGACACATCACCAGTGCATGTGATGAAACGTTTGCTGAATCTTATCAAAGAAATAATACATGGTTCGATAAGTGATATTGCATTATTATAAAACGTTCAAATCCTGTTGATTTTCCATTCCAGTTTCAACTAGATCTATTACAAATTATCAGCATAATTTTATTGAACTGGTTCAGTTTAATTGTTTATTTATATATAACCAGACCATGCAATGATGATAAAATTAAACATGTTCACCATTAGTCTTTAACACTTTCGATATAAGCTCTCGCAATTTTCAGGGCAAATAGAGAAGATATAAAGTTCTAATTTTTCAATTAATGTTTATTAAATACTGTTTAAGTAATTAATCAAGCATTATATTTATTACTGAATAATCTGAAAAATATATTTAAAACAATAAATCAACAAATTGTATACAAGAATACTTTAAAGAATATGATAATAAAAAAAATCTTATCATATTTACCAAATATTCCAAAATAATAAAAAAAAATGTTTTTTTCCAAAGGACATACAACTTTATATTTATTGAATTTTTAATAAGCAGTCGATTTTTAAAAAACTTTTAGTATTACATATTACAATCCCATCTATACGCAAAATTTTTTGACAAACTCATTCTTATATCTATCAATATTTTTTTTCATTTTATAAGTATTGAAAATAGTCGTTTTATGTTATTTTTTATAAACAGGCTACAATATAAAATTTCCATCACTTACAATTAACCAGTGCATATATATTTTTTTAAATTATTATTTTATAATTTACTTGTATAGTTTTTAAATAATTGTCAGGTTAATAAATGAAAATATAATAATATTATAAAAAGGAACACTTTTTACACAAATATTATTACAAAAAAAAGTTATTTCAAATTGATGTATATTTTTTAAATATCTCATTACATTAAAAGTATTTTATTTGTGGCATACATATATTATAAAAAGATTCATTACTAAAATCACTGATATTATACCATTTAATCCAGCCATTACTTTGCAATAATTTCTGAGAATTTAATTTACTTCTACAATGTGGATCCTAAAAATAATTTTTAAAAATATATACTATGTAAAATGGATAAAGAAGTTTGTTAATTTAGTTCAACAACATTACCATAATAAGTAAGTAAATATCTATTTCATTTACATATAGACCAATTATACTTTTGGAGGCACAATCTATATTTCCACCCATCATGACGGGACAATGATTATTTTCAAAATGTTTACTCAAAATGTCGATATAGTTTTTAAGATTTTTTCCAGAATCGATATGGAGTATTTTACAAGGAATATTATACAATTCATCTATAACAAGTCCCACCTAAACAAATATTTTTATACTTTTTTTTAAATTATGAATATATAATTGAATACTAATATTATAGTAGCAAATTAAACTATATATTACTTCAACGCTTCCGATCCATTCTTTAGAACCAATAAAATATTTGGGTTTATCTTCTAATTTTACTAAAATATTTTGAATTGTTTGGATTGAAGGAATTTCAATGTCATTATTTGCATCGATATTATATTTTATCCACGAACATAAAGATTGCAAACTTCGATAGCCACAACCCCAACCCTAAAATGGATTACGGAAAAATCAATCACTACTTTATTCACTTCATAACTTCAAAGAGCGTTTAGGGTTATTGTATGATCGCTTATTTAACATTACCTAATTATAAAAATACTTTCACTATAAAAAAAATAGTCGGTTTTCTGATAATTTCCAAAAGACCGGGATCTTTAAATTGTGATAACTGAAACTTTTCTGAATTCGTCACGATTTAAACTATCGATTTGTATAAATTCTGATGATTTTTTTTTATAAGAATTTTATTCAACGGTATGTGAAATATTACGAATTATTAGCGGATTATTTTCTAACAATTTTACACGAATTAAACAGATATATTAGTTCGCTTTTTTTTTTTAATTTGTTAAAATCAAAATTTTAAAGATTATCGATTAACGCTGAAAAGAAAAGTTTTGCAATCGTATCTCATATCATTAGTTACTTACGGATTCTATTCGCAAATATCTAAAAACAAAATTAATAAAATAGAACAATTTAAAAATATGTCTGTTTTGCTTCGATACAAATTTTAAAAGTACGTGGCGGTTACTTGTAACGTTACGACCAAAACGGTCGTAACGATTTTAAATCGAGCGAGCTTACTAGCTCGCCCTTCTCTTTGTCCTCATTTTTCATATGGTTAGCCGTTGCGCCCAATCCGCAGAGTGAAGCCGTTAATTATTAAATTCCCGTCCGCGTGGACCACAAAATATAACGGTCATTCATACTACCCCTATCATCGTTCATCATCAATAACCGTCGCAAGCGTATTCGCGTTAATAATAAATAACCCTAAACGTCTTCGTTTAATAATTGCCACAACTTGGTCGGATAATCCGTCGCAACGATAATGATAATAGTCGAAAGAGCCTTTCACGGAATAAAATATGCCATTTCCGTCGGGTTTTTCCACTCGATCGATATCAACGGAGACGACCATGCCGTCCGACGATCATATGGAACAAACGTCAAAACGTATTCGAAATCGTAACACTATTAAATACGACCTGTATTACTTTGGTTTAAATATTTATAAAAACTAAATAATTAATAATTTCGTATAAATCGAAAAATAATTCGTCAGATGATAATTTATATGATTTATTGATTTCGTTCGAATTATAATATAACGATTTCGTTTAAGTTATAATGTGGCGACGTCCATTACATTAAAAAATGTTAGAATTTTTTCATAAAAATGAATTCCTCTTTTTGGATTTCGTTTCGGTAATATATATATATATATATATATATATATATATATATATATAAATTTTAACGCCGATTCGTAATAAACGTTCGAAAAATAGAAAATTTCGAATAATCGAGCGAGGTGCGCGCGCGTGCGGCGCACGATGCGACGTCTCTCTTCCTCGCCGTCTGCGTCAATCGTCGATCGCTCGGTCCGCGAAGTCCGTCGAGAGCTCTCGTTATAAAATCATGCAAGAAGAACGCGCGGAGACGAACGAGACGATCTCCGAGGAGACGAACGAAGCCGTCTCGTCGGACAAAGCTGCCGACGAAGCGGACGAAGCGGACGGAGCGGCCGACGATGGAGCCGAAAGAGCCGAGAAAAGCGCCGTCGACGACAAACGGATCGGCTGCTCTCATTACAAGCGACGCGCCAAATTCGTCGTCAGTACACCTAGTTTCCTACATATATTTATATATATACATTATAGAAAATATCTGTAACATGCAAACATTCCTCTCTATAAGACTAGTAAAAATATAGCTCCGATTCCGTCGATCTTCATATTTCTCGCCGAGATTTTACGAATCAATTTTTCACAACGATTTTGCCGTTTTATACGCAAAACAAAATCTTAACCTCTTTACTGAACGTTCACGCCGTATCGTCGCAAATTGAAGTAAACACGTTTTACGTTTTGTACATTCGTTCGAAAAATGTTCTTCAGAGTCGTTAATTTTTTCTCATTTTAAATCCAATTAACCCTTTGACCGCCCGGCGTATTTTAGACTGCTCGCCAATTTTTTTTATGCGACTCATATTATAATGATTTTTTTTAAAAATAAGTTGCATAAATGCATTTAGTACATTTTTCGCGACGGGAGTCACCGGCGACCTCCGAGGCGCCGTTGGACCGTTTCGTCGAATAAATAATAAGTAATTAAGGAAAATCTTAGTCGGTTTGAAAACTGTAAAGCGGCGTCGTAAATTTAACAGTATTATTCTATAAACAAATAACAAAAAATATATTTCGATTCCCAAATTTAGAATCGAGCTAGCAAATTTAGTGAAATTTCCCAATAAAAGGATTCAGTCTCGTTGGGTAATTTCGTACAGAAATGTAACTCATCACAGTACAAACAAACGGACAAATAATATATTTTCCTTATATTAATAAAATTACTTTTGTCAGGTATGACACTAATTTCGTCAAATCATTATTATCATTATTTGTATAATTTCAAAATTTTTCAGAGTTACTCTTTACTAAAATTATGTATTTTTACTATCCCCAAAACACAGGACCCCCAAAACGGTCAACCCGTTAATATATATAGAAAACGAATAGTTATAAAAAATTCGCTTTATTATTATAAAACCAAAGTTTACTAAAAATATCTTTGTTTTCTTTTTCAGACACCGTGCTGCAACAAATTCTATATGTGTCGATATTGTCACGATGAAAACGAATCTCATTATTTTAATAGAAAATCTGTAACAGAACTCATTTGCACCGAGTGTAACACTCGACAAAAAGTACAAGCCGAGTGTGAAAAATGTCACGTTCGTTTTGGAAAGGTAATTTTTTTCCGACTACGTCAAAATCTCGCTCGTTTCTAACATTTCCATATTCATATATGTTCTTATCATTATTTCATATGATCTTATCATTATTTCACTATTAATGCTACAGAAAGTTTTATATATGTCATAAGTTATTTCGTTACTAAACTTTATATTGCAGTATACTTGTCTCATCTGTAACTTATTTGATGACGAAGACAAGAAACAATATCACTGCGAAGGCTGCGGAATATGTAGAGTTGGAGGTCGTGAAAAGTTTTTTCACTGTGCAGTATGTAATATGTGTTTACCGATTCAGTTGAAAACCGACGGACACAGGGTAATTGTGCTTTTAATTGTGTTTTTATGCTGTTATCGTACATTAGAACGAATCCATTTATATTTCAGTGTGTAGAAAACGTGTCGCGTTCGAATTGTCCGGTCTGTTTAGAAGATATACATACGTCTCGTATTCCATGCCATATTCCGGATTGCGGTCATCTTTTGCATCGTACATGCTTTGAAGAATTACTTCATTCTGGACATTATGCGTGTCCAACGTGTCAAACCAGTATGATTGACATGTCGTCTGTAAGATTTTCATTTTACAAATATTTATACCAAAATCGATTTTTATTATAAATTTTATGCAAACTTTGATATTTTCAGCTATGGCAATATCTCGATTCTGAAGTAGCGCTAACTCCAATGCCTCCGGAATATTCTGAATATAAGGCTACAATTTTATGTAAAGATTGCCACAAGGTCTTTTATTTTATTTATCATTTTCTTTTTTGTAGTATTGTAAATTTCGTTAATTTTGATACAAATATTATATTAGCTGTGCCCGTTCACGCATTGCTGTGTTATGTATTTAATTAAAAATCTAAACAAAATGGAAATTAGTAATGAAATTATCCTTACATGTCATTTGATTACTACATATATGTTACCATGGTTACGCTTTTAACAAAATATTATTAATTAAATGTTATTTTAATACTTTTGAGATATTTGTTCGGAAGCACCTAAAACTCCAACTCTGGTTTAAAAAAAGATCGAAAACCTTCCTGGGAATATACCTAACAATTTCCCAAAATTTTCACAGCAAATGAATGTATGGTTTTTGAATCTATCGAGTACAGACAGACACATTCATTTATATATATATATATATATATATATATATATATATATATATATATATATATATATAAATATATATATATATATATATATATTTATATATATATATATATATATATATATAAATATATATATATATATATATATTTATATATATATATATATATATATATATATATTTATATATATATATATATATATATATATTTATATATATATATATATATATATATATATATTTATATATATATATAAATATATATATATATATATATATATATATATATATATATATATATATATATATATATATATAGATTGACTAGTTTACTACATTTATTGATGTACAATATGCATATTTATTTTAAATATAATGAAAACAAATGACAAATTAAATAATTTACATAAATATAAATAAAAATATAAGCTATGATTGTAATAGAAAAAAAATCCCTAAATGATTATTTATAGATAATATTTCCCTCAACAATCATAGAAACAACCTATTAAAATATAAATATAAATGTCTAAACTGGATCATTAATTATCAACTAAACAAACATTAAATTTTGTCATTTTTTTATTATTTTACTCTTTTGTAATATAAAAAAATATTTATTTAATGTTTTTTTCAGTTATCGGTCGTTAATTTTCATGTAGTTGGGTTGAAATGCTCTCATTGTGGAGCATATAATACATGTCAAACCAATGGTTTTCATAAGTAAGTTTAAATTTCTACATAAAAATCAAAAGTTTATGTATGTATATTACTGAATTATTATTTTTTTAAGGGGAGTAGATGGTATCGTTGAAGGTAGTACTACTGAAGAAGATGGATCTCCATCTCCGCAACCTTCATCATCAGACTCGACAAATATGGGCCAAACGGCTTCAGGTACATCGAGTAGTAATAACGTTTGTGAATGTCATCATGAATATGACAGTGATTCAAGTGAAACGACTGTATTGAGAGGACAAACTGAAAGTGCGACTATTGATGAAGCAAGTAAAGAATCCAGTAGTCACAAAACAGAAGAAGATCTTCCACAACCTAATATATCAGATGAACCACCACAAGCTTGACAAAGCGCCAGTTAAATATAATTCAAGGTTTAGACCTTTTAAATGGCTCGTTTGTGCGTTTGCACAAATATGTATGGTGTGTAATTTTAAAATTATGTTTTCCAAATATTGATGTATTTTACAGAAAAGGGTGATTAAAAAACATACAGCTTGTAGAAATATATTAATCGAATTTACAAAATAAAGACAAGCTTTATTTTTTTAATATTATTCCAAAAATTACACAAAATAATTTTCTAAAATGAATGTTACATATATTTATATTTTTTTTTTGACAATTAGAACCTTAAACGTTTATTATTTACAGTTCTAATTTTAGTCATTGAAAATGTCATCTCTGTAATACAATTTGAATCAAAAGTTGCGTTAAAAGTAATGTAAAATCTGGAAATCATTTGTTACCATATTTTATTTTATGTTTTAACTTGAAAACTCGTTCTAGCGATAAAATTCATCTTTAAATATATTTATTATGAAATCACTATGGAAAACGATAAATTAGTATTAATAAAAATCATGTTGGACATGCTTTATACATTTTGATCGATACGATTTATTATATCTTAATATTCAAGAATCTTAAGGTTGTAGTTAGCAATTGTTTCTTTTTATTATATAAATATTGTATAGTTTTTCTTTGTATCTGTTATTTTTATATTGATTCATTTTTCATTTGACTAGTCCAACGTATAAGCTAATTAAATGGTGATACCTTCATGAGGCAGTTTTATATTAAGTTTCCTGATTAAAATTAAAAAACTTGAAATTATGTATTAAACATAATTTATGTATATAAACATATATTATTCTTTCGCCTAATATACATTGTTAAATTTGACGTATATAATTATGTAATCTGTACTATTTTTAATGTGTGACAAATACCTTTCTTGAGTCATAATATCATATTTTTTTATTTAGGAATGACTTGAAAAGTTAATGAAGAAATATATGATGTAAAAATCAATGATTCGACAGTGTAAAAAATAAAATTGATTTTCTTGTTTAAAACTTATTGTTGAGTGGTTTTTAAGTTTTTATTCATTTTTTTAATATAAAGTTACTCCACTGGTTTCTTCCTAATATATATTTTATATGAATGTTAAAATTACTATTTCTTTTCTTTTTATTATATTTTTTTTATAACTAATTCATCTTTCTTTTTTTATAAAGTGTGTTTTATTAAAACATCTTTTATTTGTTTTTTTTTAAAAAATAATTTTTAAATTTAAATTGATAAAACCTTTTACATTACATGGCGAATTTTTATTATACTTCATTCCAAATGCAATGTACAAATAATCTATATAAATCTTTAATTCACTTAAAATATTATATGATTTCATTTAAAATATGCAGCTTATTATGCAGTTTTAATACCTTTTTAGATATAAACATTTATATATATATATATATATATATATATATATATATATATATATATATATATATACAATTATAAGTTATATGAAGTAATTTAATACTAAGTTTTTCTTGTTCAACGTATTAATCGTTGCAAATTTATTTAGTTATTGAAATTTTGTTAAAATACTATACACTAATAATTGTGTATGTATTAATTATATTACACTTTTGTTTTATTTCTTAATAATGAAATTATCTTTTTAAATATAAAATACTTTATGAAAGTGATTGAAGTCCACAGTAATATTTGACTTAATCATATATAAAATCTCTTAGACAACAAAATACTCTTAACTTATTCAATTATACGTACATTATATGTACAATGTTGACAAGTTATTTGTTTTATTAAATGTTATTGAATTTTATTGATTTATTTATTAAGCAAAAATATATATTATAATAATTGTATTTTGTAATGCATTTTTATTAAAATATATATTTTATAAGAATGTGGTTTCTGTTTGTGTTTTTCTGTATGGAAAAGATTACATACCACTTTTAACGAATTTATTTTCTTGAACATTTTCAAATATATATATACATTTTTTTTTAAATATATAGAACGTATAAATTGACTTCGTATGCAAATTTATACGCCAACCTTTTTTTGTGGGTACACAGATGAGAATGTGTATGTATTTTTAATAAATAAAATATTCTGTAATGTAATGTTGAATTTTAATTTTAGTAGAGTTATATTGATTTATAATATTTCTTTATTTATTATATGTGTCATTTCATTATATTCAATGTTTATATGCAAAATAGTCAATTATACGAAACACGCCAACACATTGCACATTTTAACCCCTTGAACTCGATTGGTTGACTTACTAATAAAAGCAAAATCGTTACACATCTAGTCAATATATAATATTATTGCATTTCTAAAAACAATTAGTCAAAATTTTATAAACGAATATTTAAATGATATTTCAACATATGGACACCAAACTACTGTTATTAAGTGTAAAAAAATAGTTGTTCAAAGGGTTATATTAGTATCTAAAAAAATAAAATCTAGCATTTTAGTTCATAGAAAGTGTATCCAAAGGCTCATCTATTTTTTAATATTATTTTAATTGTATTTTATTATGTTACCACAATGTAAAAATTTACGCCTTTCATATATTTCATATAAACAGGTTTCTTATATTTGATTATTTTCTAGTTATATCTTATATGAAAACGTTAGTAATCTGTTGATCAGCTATACTGTTAAGTAATATTTTTCGTGTACATATTTATACCACTTGTATATGTATTACTGAAATATTGTTATTATTATGCAATATTCTACCACTGATATTATGTTGAAATCATTTCTTTCGTTATGTTATCAGTTTTGCGCTATATGTTAAAAAAGAAATAAAATTATGAAATAATGATTACTCATTTTTTTTAATACCTATCATATTATAATGCTTGAAATTTTGGAACCAGTAAATATAAAACGCAACTGTTAATTTTAAAATTTATTTATTTTGACATTGGCAATTAAAGCTACGTAATAAAAATATTGTCCTTGAAGGGATAATCCTCATAGCAAAATATCAATTTACATAAAATTTATGGTGTTAAAAACTATATATTTTCTTCACACATATAAATGTCTTATACAATTTTATAAAGCATTCAATACAATTTTTATTAAATAAATAATATATATTTTATTGATCATTAGCGAATTTTACATGTGAATTATTATTGGTGATCAATTATATATTATATAATTTAGAATTCAAAAATATATTCGTCATATTTCACATAAAGTCAACATAAAATACAAGCATTTAAGATTATTTATATCATTTGTGATAACAGAAAAAAATTTTTTTTTCAAAAATAGCAATCATCTTCGATTATAATTCGTCATACAATTTTGCACAGATATTAATAATAAATGCTTTATTATAACATTAAGAAGGCATACATTCATGTGTATCACAACATAGTAAAATTTATAATAAACTTTGCTAGTGAGCTTGCTGCTTAAAGTTAAATAATGACCTATATAAATACTAAATTACTTGTATATTCTCAAAGAAATACGTTTTTTTCATGAATTATTGAGCAAATTTATTTCAAAAACAATAATTTGAACAAGTGTAATATGTTTATATTGTTGATACAAATCGCAAACTGACCTTGTAGAGTTGGCAAAACTCATATATTAAGTAATAATATATTTGTCACGATAATCCAAGTAAATGATATTAATATTATAATACTAATAAACATTAATTAATAATTACTACTTAAAATTATAATATAGGAAACTATGAACCACTATTTTTTTGATATGTCGTAGGTTTTTCACACATCAACTCATCAGCATCCACAAAACAATTGCGTTTAATATGTATGAAAACTGAATGTAAACAAATTTATTTTTGTATAAATTAATTCTTAAAATTATATGTCCTGACTCTTAAAATATTTTATTGTCATATAAGAATACTTTTTTATAATAATAAATTATGAAAGATAAATATGATTTATAATTAATATTAATTAATTGTTTTATGATATTATAAATTCAAAAAGATTACATAAATGTCTGTGATAACGTAGACAAGTTTAATATATTTTTATTTATTGTTTTATTATTCTAAATTAAAGTGGAATGTTTTATATTCAATTAAAGTGGATGCAGATGGATTAAAATGAATTTTCAAGTGGCCATAGAAGGTAACTAGTATTTTATTAAAATATAAACGATTTTTATGAAATAAATATATTCTTAAAGGAAAATATTAAAAAGTATTGAGTTATGAAATTTCAAATAAATATAATAAATTGTCTTCTTTATAATAATGGATGGAATGGTTAAATATTGATAAAAATAAATATATTTATTACATCTTTGGACCCAGAAAAATCTACACATTTTATGGAGATCGAATTAACTACTTAATTTATTATATATGGTTAGGTTTCATTTCAAAATTAAATACTTATTATGGTAAATAATACATAAAAATAATTATTTGTAAAATATATATCACCAAATCTAAAGTTTTAAATAGTTCTACAAAATTAATACAGAAATTTCATAAGAAATGAAAAATAAATAAACAAAATTAATAGTATTAAAAAAAATTTCCGTATATAATCTATTGCGATATTAGTTTGTTTCATATTAAGTGTTAAATTTGCATGTAATGAAATTATGAGCAAGTATACTATTCTCTATTTAGTTTTTTAATAATTATTCGAACAATTCACCAATATGTTTTATTACTATTGAAGAAGATAAGATAAAATAAAGTATTTTTTAAAGGTCCTCTCAAATTTGAGCCTTTTTATTTTGACTCCAATTAGCCTTAGAGTTTGACATGCAAAATTAAAATTCAAAAATAAAAGCATATGAAAACAAAAATTAAAGAATTTAAATTTCTACAGAATATCATATAGTTCATTTAATAAAATATATGTTATATATATATATATATATATATATATATATATATATATATATATATATATATATATATATATATATATATATATATATATATATATATATATAGACGAAAAAATTTAAATAACTGAACCATACAAAACTAATATCATTCGTTCAAATTCACTTGGATATCATAATATCATATGAAGCAAAAACGTTATTTCGATTATTATTATATTAAAAATTACAAAATTGATTAGATTAGATATAACTATGCCCACAGCAATCAAAAGATGAATATCATTTTTATAAAATAATATTAAAAAGATAAGTGTGAAAAATTATATAAAAAATGTGATTTTCTGAAAATTACGAAAATTGGCAGTATTTTAATTTTTGTAATATACTTATAATCAAAGTGTATAAGAAAATGAAATTTTGTAGATTTATGATAAAAATATTTAAAAGCACTACATATAGATTCAATAATATCGGAAACTATTTACCTCGTTTCTTTATAAATATATTTTTTTAATATTTAGAATGACAGATTACAAGTTATCACAGTTTTGATGCAAATTATTAAGTTTGCTATTAGTTTCAAAGAATTATAAAAGCGACTATTGCATCAAATAATTGAGCATTTTATGGTAAACCGTGAAAATCAAAATCCGTATAAGATATTTCAACTCTATTATAAACTTCATCGCAAATCTTCAGTGTATCTGATAAAATTTCTAACGCCTGCTGTAAAGCTTCCTTGGTTCCAAAAATCTGATTTAAAAAAAAAAGTTATTATATAAAACAATAACTTTGACAAATAAATATATGTTATACCTTCATCAAAAGATCTCCTCTAGATGGTAAAGTATGCATGGCTAACATTGCAGCCTGCCTAATATACCATGGATGAAATTGAGCTAACGAATCGGTATATGCTTGTTGACAAACCGTACATGTATTAGCAGATTCGTCACTTTCACCCAATTGCTTTAAAAAGAGTCTAATAAAATCTAAAATAAAAGAAACACTTTTTCAAACATTTTACATATTAAAAAAATAAATAACTAGAAACGACATTACTATGTATATACTTAATTCTGGAAAACAATAATTTTACATATACAAGAAATTCAGTTTCAAACATTAACGGCAAAAAATATCTAGTACTTCTGACAAACTATATTTCACGTAAATAAAGTAACAATTAACACAAACCTAAACCTCTATGTAATCTTAGCATAGTTCGAGATCCCGATACAAAATCTGGTTTAACATCGAGACCGCATTCTTTTTCAAAATGCATCATTTTTCTAAAAGACTCGTAATGAATTTTATCATCACTACTCGCGTGTTTCTCCATTATTTTAATTTTACTCTTAACGTCGCTACTCACAAATGAAAAGACGGTGCCTATTAAATTTAAAAATCTAAAATGAAACAAAAACACGTTTTTTATTGTTGAAAGATTGAAGCATATGTTGAAATGAAGTAATTAACAGATTCGTACTTCACCAACTCTTTGTAGCCTTCGATGTATTTTTCAATATTGACATCGTCTTCATTATGAAGACTTTCGCTGAAGATTTGGTTCACGTAAGCCAAATCGAGATAATTACCGCAAGACATTTTACGTCAACGTTACACTCCTACCACGGATTGTTCCCACCTGACATATATTTGACGTAATTGGCCATAAACATGCAATAAACAACCATTATCTTTTACTTCTTATCACAACGTCAATACGATATTATTCAATATTCATAACATTCGATTATTATAATTTAGAGAAGAGCAATATTTTTGTACATATATTTTTTTTACAAATTTTATTTATATTTTATTATATATACATAAAAATTATATAATGATTAATTTCATTAAATAGAAGAAATAATGAAATTGAGATCACTCATACTTGACATACAATATAATATATTGATTAATACACATTATACATTTTTAACTCATGCAAAAATTAAATGAAAACTTGTATTCTATCATATAGAAATGTATAAATGAAAAATCCAAAACCAGATTTTAATGAAATAAAACAAATTAATAGCTCTCATAAAGTAGGAAAAATAAATAAACTAACTTAAAAATCAATATATACATTTTATTAGTTAATACACAAATCAGTAGAATCTTAAAAAAACGCTAAATTATAAATAAATAAAACAATAATAGAAATATAAATAAAACGAAATTCACATTTACAAATTTTACGAAAAATAATGAATATAACTTTTTTTACAAATCTGTCATATTTTTATACTAGCTTGAATATAAATAAATTATTCTGATAAAAAAAACCTATAAACATTTAAAACAGTTTTATCAGTCAAATTTTATATTTTGAGGCAACGTTCCGTTTAATTTTGCGATTTCAACATTTTTATAATATTGTGAGAAATCTACATAAGGTTGAATTTTTTTGTTCCTATCATACATTCCCTTTACAGAATTTGAATAAGATAAAGAATAACTAGAAAAATCAGAATTTTCCGACAATTGCGATGTTATAGTAGATTCTATACAATCCCCGAAATGGTTTTCATTATCGTCTCTATTAGAGTTTGTATCAATATATGATGAATCATAAACTTCAGAACTACCGTTTGTGAAATTTTCCAAGTCAGATTCATTAGTAGCCATCGGTGATCTGCTTTGAATCACAGGGTTAAATCTTACTTTTCCTTCCTGAATATCATTTTTAACAATTGCATTAGTTTTTTTATTTGGAATCGTCGAGGATTTCGTAACTACACAGTTTGGTAAAGGAAAATTAAAATTTTTAATTAATAAATTATTTCGTGAATTTCTAATTGGAGATTTAGATGTGCGAGAACAATATTCATTATATAAATTTGTAGTTTTATCGACGACAGCTTGACATACGTTTTCCATGCTAGATTGAATACGAAACTGTTCTACTACCAATTGTGCAAATTGTTTATTTACTTGTTCGGTTTCCATCGATTCTTGAAGATTTTTATAAATTTTATCACTTAACAACACTAAAAATCTAAAAAAATAAACTTGTTATTTTTTTTAAGTTTGAAAGTAATTTTAAAAATATGAATAAATTAGATAGAACCTGCAAGAATGATCTAAATTAATTGGACCGTGAACCTCAGGAATAGCAATTACAGGTTCACTGTTAGCATCAACCAAATCAGGAAATGATTGATAATAGCCTTTCACTAAATAATTGCCCAAGCATCTTGTAGTATGTTGATTGCCCAATTGTTGAACTAAAACAAACAAACAAAATGAAATACTTCATAACTCATTAATATATGTAAAATAAAAATAATTATACCTTTTCGTAGACCATCTATATTAAGTCCTAACTGAGATAATCGTAGTAATTCATCCTCATTTTTCAAATTTTGGTCAATAGATAACTGAACAACGCGCAAAACACAATTATCATCAGTTTTGCAGAGTAATGCTCTACTATCGCCTAAATGGTAATTATAATTTTAGTTATGTGTGTGTGTGTGTATGTGTGTGATATTATATACACATATATACCAATATTTGCTACGAATAATTTTTCATTGTGTACAAGAGCAATTACAGAAGTGACTCCTGCTGCAAGATAATTATCTATTTGTTTCAATCTGTCGAATATATTTACATACAACTTGTTTATCTGAAAAAGAAAATATTTTTAATTATCTATTGCCAATTGCAATATAATAAAAAAACATCTAAAATAATACTTTAAAGTAAAATATTAATATCGATTTAAATAAATATTACATATTATATTACACCTTATCCTGATTAAAATCTGCAGGCAAATCTTTCAATAAATTTGTTTTCTCTAACACCAAGTTTTTAATAGACTCGATATAATTTTTTTCCGCGTTTAAAAAGGAGTTTCTGAAAAAATGGTACATGAATATAAAAATGGATGATTCATTATTTCGACAACTTCTTAAAACATAAATGTACCTTAATATTTCTTTTATATCCTCGTCCGAATGATCATCGTTTAAACGAGAATTTAATATTTCGTTAACAATTTTTTGGCTAATTATATTAAACGCTTCATCGCCATTATACGTGTCGAATATGCCAAAAAGATATCTATAATTTATAAAATTGATATATTAATACGGCATCGAAAATGCACCGAGTTTACAATATTAAATAACAAAAGCAAAATAATTTGTTAACGGCTTAATGTATTCCGGCACATTTTTTTTTCATTTAATTATATATTTTATACGGTTAAATTAAAAGTAATGATTCCCTGTAAAATTTGTTTTCAGAATGTTTGACTGTAAATTTTCACTATTTATCCATTAATAACAATAAATATTAATCGAAAAATTTTAATTCCGATTTGCGATTGAATGAATAATAACAATTTTGAACTTCAATATACATGTTTCTGAGCGTTTGCGAGTAATAAAACGGGAATAGATGAAAATTTAACTATAATTTCATAACAACAAAGATATTTTGAATGAACTTAATATTGTTTTGTAATTCTTAAATAATATATACGCATTATCGGAGATCCTGTGAAGCGCAGATCGTCGTCGAGGATTGATGGACGCTGCCGAGTGGACGAAAATCCCTGATTCCGCTCCCGTTTCCATTTCCATCTCCGTCATTGCTCCGATTTACATTTGACGTCTAACATTTTGGTCTAAACGCATTATTTTTCTAGTTATCAAATCTATAATAATATTAATCATTTTTAACTATATTCTAAACTCGAGGTTCGATTAACAGTATATGAGGTAATTATTTAATTTAATATTTATTCGTGAAAAAATACTTGATTTACAAATATAAGTCTCGTACTCGATTTTGACATAAATCATATAAGAACGTCAACGACGCCACCATATACAAAAATAATGTAATAGTTTTATCATATTTGAAATTTGTCGGCGCTCAATAATCCAATCGATTTGTTGGATAATGAAAAAATAAAAAATATTTTATAAAATAAGCGAAAGAAACGGAAATAGAAATTAAATTTATTTATAAATTAAGGAAGAAAATAATTATTTATGGTATTTCATTTAAATTTTGAACTAATAAACTTATTAGTGTATCCGTCGAACAAACGATGTCGATAATATTATAAATAGATAGTGATGACAAAAACGACAAAAAAAGTTATTTTTAATTATATTAAATAATATAAAATCTTTCGAATGGCTGTATCGAAAGTTTCTTTAGCCGTGTGGATCGCCAACCTTCTCGAGGAGACGGCTTGAAGAAGAAATAATATAAAAGAAAAAATATGTCAAAATATATTGTTCTCTCTTTATCTTTTCTCAACTATTGATGTCTTGTAAAATTATATACGTTTAAGCCGTTTATGTGAATAGCTTAAAATTATATTTGCGTAAAGATTACTTCCGTTGTTTTAACGTAATTTTTATAACCGATGTCTTTTATGAGTGATTTCAAATTTGTTGTGTCGAAGTTTTAGGCGCCATATTTTATTGTAGCAAAGTATGTTAAAATTATGATTATTATTGTTTTGTTTTTGTAGTTTGAATCTTATCGGTAAAGATGTAACATCGTATTTTTTTCCTTTTCTCCACTATCCTATCCGGAACCACCGCCTCCACCTTCATTTTAACGACAACGGAAGCAAAGTCGAGCCGGACCGACCGTTTTCTTTCATTCTCGAGCGTGCTGCTCACCATCATCTCCGACGAAATCGAGTCTTGACGCGAAGCCCATAAAAGCTTACTCCTTTCCTCGATCCACGCCGGACAATGAAAAGCAGTATACTCGGCATCAACCAAACTGAAATCGTTCTCTTTCCGATCTTGTGAAGGTAGGAAGAAAAGGACCCGTGGCCGGATAGCAACTGGGTGAAATAGAAACTCAACTCACTCTCTTCTCCTACCTTTCTCCTGTTGATCCCATCGCTTTTGCCGGTCTTCAAATCTAATGCGCCTCGTATCAGATCTACTGGCGTCACCATAAACGGACGAGTGTCGCGTCTTCGAATACGGTTCTCTACGCAGTCGTAACCCGGAGGGCACTTACGTCTATATTAATATTTTTTTATTGGTACATACTAATGATAGGTTGATGATTCCATATGGTGGACACTTTTTTTTAAATTTTTAATTGAAAAAAAATCGATTATAGAACTTTTTTTATAGTAATCTCATTAATAAAAGAGCTATAAAAAATAATCGTTTAAAAGGAATTGCACAAATATATAAAAAAAAACTTTAAATATATTGAATGATTTGTAATACAATAAAATTTGCATGTTGGCAGCGCCGGTTGTCAGCGGTCACCGGTGGGTTGTGATGTGGCGACCGTCGTATCGTCGGATCGTCGAGTCGTCGAGTCGATGAACCGACGGACCGATGGCCGCGTACGGAGACTTCGGTTCGCCGCGAAAGTGCGTTACCACCGTTTCGCTGTTGGCTTCGGTGTTCGCGTGCATTTTCGTCGTCTGCGCCGCTCGCGATGACAGAGTCAATCCTCCGGAGAGTCTGCTCTGCGTCAACGACGATTGCACAGGTTTCCGCGACGTTTATTGTCTCGTTCGACTCGATCGTTTATTAACACCTTTCATTTCATTTATTTATTTATTTTTTTTTGATACGGTCGTTTTAATTTTGCAATTCGATTCCGAGCGATCGTTCAGTTTATTAAGCTTTAGCTTACGAAAATCTTTCGAAAAGAATCGCTTTGATAAACTTTTGCGAATTTTCACGGTTTCGCATGCGGCATATATTTTTGTAAAAGAAAATCGAAACGGCACCTGCGCGTTCTCACATTTTTTTATCTAATATTTTTTTTAATTTTACGTATTTATTATTTCATTTTATGTGCACGCTCGGAACGCAAATCTGTAGATTTGACCTTTGAATTTGTAATACATTTTAGTAAAATATTTCCTAGCGCCATCGTTTTCTACTTTGATTGAAGAGTCTTCTAATTGCGCCGTCTCACCGCTCGTTTGTAATTTATTCGTAATAAAATATCGAATCCGGCATTTTGTCCGTTTCCGTCTTTTAAATTTAAATCTCAATCGATAATACCTCAGTTATAGATACGATAATCAATAAATTTATGACGACCGACGCTAACGGTTTAAAGCAACAAAGTGCATTAACTAAATAAATGTATATTTCTTATAATTAATATTCTTTTTCGATTCATATTTGGGCATATGCGGTTTCTTTATTTCGTTTTAACTTCATATTTAACCGCATATTCGATTTCATTAATATTTTTGGTGTCCGATCTTCCTTGATTATTTGTAACCGTCCATATTTCTAACAACGTCCCTTGCGTTTTCGATTTCAGGAGTTATTTCTTTCGCCACTACGACCACAAAGTATTTAAGTCAAGCTAGATTTCTCTTATCGTTTAAGTCCAACACGAAAGTTAGAGTTTTAGCAAAACCTAAAAACGCTAACGAAGATTATTGGGGTATAGAAATGGACGGTCTATATGGATTCGTTCCTCGTCAGTTTTTAAGGGAAAATTCCGTTATGACTCATCCTAAAACCGAAGTACACATTGACGATTTTATAAAAGCGATAAAGAAATTTAATCGAGAACATCGCGATCGATATAAAAAGGAACTCGCTAAAAGTCAAAAAAAAGAGAACGACGATACGGAAGATGCATATGAAGAAGGAGAAGAAGAAGAAGAAGAAAAAAATAATCAAGATCATAAAGATTTACCAGATCTTTTAAACAAAAAAGATGAATTTAATGTAAATCTCAATTCAAAACGTGACGATGACAGGTTTACTGAAAATCTTGTATTAAATTCCACCGCGAAAGAATCTATTATATCGTCTGCTCCTCCGGAAAGTAATTTTAAACCAGAAGATATACAAGCCACTCAATCCGTTACCGTCATCGATGGAACAACAATATATGATGCTGTACAAGATTTTAATGAATCTCTTCCGAAGCTTGAACCGAACGAGCAAACAACTTCTAATTTAAAAACCGATAATATTGAATCCGCAACCATAATTAGTGATACTATTGAAGATTCTATTAAAAATGTTGATAATTTATCGTTAAAAGAATCTATTGATGAATCTATTCCAAAACCTGCTCTTTATTCCGCAGAAATTTCTCAGGAAAAATCTTCTGATAAGAATACTGAAATGAAAATACAGGATGATTCCTCGATTGAAAACTTAGAGATAGAAGTTAAGGATACTATTATAGATTCAAATTATTTGAAAAGTGATGAAGAATTTGGAAAAAAACAAGTTAACGAGTTACCAAATGAAAATATTGATAATATTGCCATTTACAAAAATGATAATAATGAATTAAAGCCAGAACTTTCAGTTGATGAATCTAAATCGCCTGAAATTTCTTCTGAAGTTGATGAAACATCTTCAGAAGTCAAAAGCGATTTTAAAATTGAAAACACAAACATAGAAAGTAATTCTTCAGATGAATCATTAGAGAATATCTTAGATGACATTACAAATCCTGCAAATAATTTGTCTCATAATATTTCTGAAAATATTGTTAATACTGAAAATGAAACTGAAGAGAAATTTGTTGATGAATTTTTAAATATGGATAATAATAATGTAGAAAATAAGACTGAAACGTTTTCTAATAATTTAAATATAAATATTGGATCTAATGAAGTTCTCCAAAATAATTTCGAGCAGACGATTTCTGAGAACATTATTGATTTTGAAAAATCCGTACCACTATCAGATATAAATAATTTTGATAATTTATCAGCAGTCGACTCTCAAAATGTAAAAGAAAATATTTCAAATTTACCATTCGATAATATTTTAGAAACAGCTGAAATTGCTTCAATAGAAAACAGTGAAGGCACTGAAGAATCATTTACCGATACTCCTTTTATCTCTGAAACACCTTCATCATATACAGAACCTTATATGGATGAAAATTTCAAAATAGATCAATTACCACCGGAAGATGTGCTTATTGAAACAACTACACCAACAATCGAAACATTAAACTCAAATACACCAGAAGATATATTTACCTCGTATCCTAATTCCGAAAAGTCTATTTTTGACTTTGGAGAAAATTTGAACGATCAGCAAAATGATAAATTAAGTTCTAATATTGATAACGAAGAATCCTTTTTCACCAGTCCATTAATTTTACTAAATAGAGTTTATTCCAGTATATCTAACGTGTTTAAGTCAAGCGATATCTCTAACACTATGGATAAAGCCAATACCAATGTATTTAATTCGGAGGAAATGAAATCAAAACAGTTTGAAGACACTGATTCTTCCAACAATTATATGTCAATGTTTACAGGTTCGTTAACATCACATCCATTTTTCAACCTATTTAAATGTTTCATGTTTCTTGCTGTTACGAACACTAATATGTTAAAAATAATAAATATGTATACACATAATAATATAAAGGTCAAAATGACTAGTTCCACTTTTTTATTTTTAAAACTTTTTTATATATTTATCTTATATTTAGTTTCATTGAAATGATATTATACATGATCTAATATACTTGCTTTATGGCATTTTTACTATTTTTCTGCAATCTATTTAGTTAACAAATGCTTTTTTATTATAAATCATTTTAATATATTATATTTTTCTTGTAGTTATATGATTATATGCTTATTTTTTAGATACAACTAAATTAATAATATTTTTATTCTTTTAGAATCATCCCAATGTAATATAGAAGAAAAAAATTTACCTAGTATATTTGATATATCGACTGATCTCATTTTTTGGCTCGTAATATCAGCCGTTAGCGTTCTTATGTTTACTCTCGGTTATTATTATCTTGAAAATAGAAAACAAGATGGGAAGTTACTGGCTATGGTGAATTCTTTACAAAAACAATTACTTTGTTCATCTAAAGTTTGTACACTTATTTATATGTTTATTGTTATATTGAAAAATTATTTTGTAGTGTAGTACATAATGGATTGTCACATTTTAGGAGTGTATTATTTTAAAAGAAGAATTGAGTGTTACCAAAGAAAAATTAATGGGAATTGAAGACAGTTCTTTTGGTACAGATGAAATGGTAAGCTGTCTTAAAAAGGAATTGGCTGAATATCAACAAACAATAACAGATCTTCAAGAAAAACTCACTTCAACTGAAGAAGAACTTGCGAATTCCACTGAAGCCGCATTAGAATTACAGTCAATTTTAGATGAACAGCTCTCTGCTAAAGATACTAGCAGCTCTTCTCTAACTTTCACAGTAACAAATCTTCAATCACAGTTAGATGATCAACAAAGTATAAATTGATTAATTAAAGTGTTTTATGTTAAACAAAGATTTATTTTTAATTATATTTTTTTAATAATTTTTAGCAACTATGAACTTAACAAAAGCACAACTAGCTGCTAAAGTCGAAGAAAATGAATTGTTATCTTTAAAATTATTAGACGCCGATGATAAATGTGCCTCTTTAGAAAAACAACTGCATAACATACAAGAATCTTTAAAACAATCTATGGAAGACAATCAGAATAAATCGCAACAAATTCAGGAATTATCTACAAATTTAGAGAAGAGTTTATTACAAGCAGAAATGCAGAAAAATTCTGAAATTGAAAATTTACATTCGCAAATAAAAGGAGTCACCGATGAGCTTAATACGGTTAAAGCATCATTTAAAGCTAGTAGTCGAGAAGTACAATCATTACAAGTAATTTAATGTGAATGTTGATAAAATATAAAATACTTTGTATAATGTTTTAAATTATATTATTTTTTTTAGGATAATATAAAACTATTACAAACGGATGAAAAAAACATTAATACTATTTTAGATTATAGTCATATTCAAGCAGAATTAGTCAAAATTACATCAGAAAAAAATAGTCTTACAGAAAAATATGAAGTAAGCTAATTGTTTTTATTGCTGCCTTTTGTATTTTTATATTTTTTTTTATATCTGTAAATATTCACTTTAGATAGAATGTGCAACCATTAAAGATTTGCATATGAAAATTGATGCCCAAAACTCTCAATTGATCGAAATGAAAGAAAAATATAATGAGGCCAATCAAAAAACTTTGGAATCTACAACTCGACTCGAAGTGTTAACCAATTATTTTAATCAAAAGGAATCTGAATTATTAAAGTAAAATATGATTAAATATATTTTTATATACAATATAGTAATTTTAGCTATAATTATGCTAATATTTAATATGTATAGGGAAATAAATACAAAAGAATCATTATGGATGTCTAAGCAAGGAGAAGCAATGTCAACTGTAGAAAAAATTAAAACACTGCAGCAAGAAATTCAGCAGCAGAAGTACGTGAATATTCTACCTTAATATATTGATTTCTTTTATCTAATGAAAAAATAATATAACATATTGGCATTTCTAGAGAAACTACAGAAAGTGTACGTAGAGAAATTGTGGAACAAGAAGCAGCATGGCGCGCAAAAGTGACTGCTTTAGAACAACGTTCTCATGATCACTGGCTAGCGCGAAGAGCTGCTGAAAGGGCTGCAGAAGCTTCAGCAAGGGAAGCTCAGACATTACGACAGCGTTTATCATTACCGTCACCCGATAAGAATAGTATGTTGTGTTATATATATTTTGAAATATGGTGTGTTCCGCAAAATATAAAATCATTATATTTTTTTTTTAGGAGTTGTATCCCCACTAGCTGGAGAACCTTTACCTGATTCAGCATACATGCCACCATTAGGCATGTTACCACCGCCACCTTTAGGTTTTCTTCCACCACCATTGGGTGGACCAATGATAATGCCACCTCCTTTGCCTCCATTGCCACCTCACCGACCACCTCCATTAGGTCGTCTTAGTAGTCCGCCCCCATTACCACCGATGCGTCGAGATAGATCATTTTCACCAGATTCTAGGTGAGATTTTATTAATATAAGAATAACACATTTTTATATTTAAAAATTACAATATATATATATATATATATATATATATATATATATATATATATATATATATCATTACAGATATAGTCCAGATAGGTCTTATAGTCCTCAACATAGGGGAAGATCGCCTTTTTCTAATTCAGAATCCCGAAGAAGAAATTATAATAATAAACGATATGATGATAGGTTCTTATTTTATTTTAACAGTTTTGTTTTCTTTTTTTTTCGAACTGAAGACATTTTAAAAAATTTATTTACAGGTATTATGACAGCGAAGAGGATAGACGTTCAAGACGTTATGAAACAGAAACAGATTTCAGTCCCGTAAATACGCTTCCACCTTCGCCAGTTCCAAATTCTCGGAATCATAAAGGTTAATTTAAAAGTTTTGCAATATTGATTTAATTGCATAACCAAAAAAATTACAATGGATCATATATATTTTAGGTGTTAGTTCCGGTTCAGGTCAATCGTATGATTCATTAGAAAAATTTAAATAGAAAACTTTTATTGATTTGTTACATTTTATAAAAAAAAAAGATTTTTATAGTTCATGGTGATGTTAAAAGGAATAAAATATTAACTACCGCAATTTATCTTTTTATCACGAACATTTACTATATAAATTATAAATCTTTATAATCCTTACAATCTATTTGAGACCATTTTTATTTGCAACATGTTTTCTTTGTTTGTTAAATACTCAAAGAAACTAAAATATAATATTAAAAATATATCTATTTATATATAAAGTACAAATACTTAAATGTCATAAAAATTGTATAAAACATGACACAATTTTTTAGACAAAATTTGAAATCAGATGTAAAAGTATCCGATCAGGTTTTATAAATAAATGAACGCATATTAATTTTTAATGAAAAAAAAAACAATTTTGCACACATTTCATTTATATTTTGCTAATTTATGCAAATTATTTTTTACTAAAATTGGGCACCAACTTTATATTGGAGTATTTATCGTATTATTAGTGAATTAAAACTTGATCTTTTCACATTAATTTTTGTTGAATATTTTTGAATGTTATATAATAGGATAACGAATAAAAGACAAAATTAGACATCAAATATGTATTTGCTTTTTACATTAGAATAGATTACAAATTTTTTTAATTACATATATATTTTCGGTTGCCTACAACTATGTTTTTTTTTCATATTGTCGCATACTGTTATCAGAATATACAATTAATTCAACTGTTCAATATTCGATCTATTTTTTTAAACTATATATGACAAGATTTTTTTAAATATAAATTATCAGAATTAGAAAGCCGATGGCAACGCTGACATTCTACAAGTGGAATTACATGACATTCGCTACAAAATAAATAAATTTCTGTTGCATAAAGAAAATCTAAATCTGTAGAAAATATAAATAAATTCATTAATTTATTACAAGTGCCAATGTGTGAGTGAGGGGGGAGGGGGGTGCATACGCACAATTACACGTGTGCATCATACATATTAATCTACTATTCTTACGTACTTAAAAAGTATTTAAATCATAGTGCAATCGAAACTAAGTCGTTTTCAATGTTCTTACAGATCTGTCGTAATGTGCGGAAAATGTACGTATGTATTAATATATATATATATATATATATATATATATATATATATATATATATATATATATATATACATATATATATATATATATATATATATATATATATATATATATATATATAATTATTATTACACTTAATACATGTGGTGCTGACTAGTTTTTCAAATTTTATATTAATTTTTTTTGTCGTCTCGCGATATTTTTTAATGGAAAGTATGTATTATATAAAAATTTCATGTAATTTTTGTATATAATATAGAAATTTTATAGAACAATATTCTATTATATATTAATTGCTCTACATATTTTTTTCATTGTAAATTACTCTTTGTATATTCATAAAATCAATAAATAAATATTGCACAATAAATGCATTATTAAAACATTATTTCTTTCTACTCAATATGGAAAAACTAAAATCTTACACGTTATCTTATTTTTTTTCTATATTCGAGGGGTTTTATCATAATTTCAACATATCAATGACAATCAGAAAGCCAAATTACCGACTAGTCAAATATATGTACAACTTTTTTTCTCTGAAATTATCAGCTATTGGTTTCAGAAGGTTAAAATTACAAACTATTATTGAAAATTACACATATGGTGATTGTGCTTCTATATCATATTGTCAAAATAAAGAACATTTGCATTAAAAAAAAACCAACTGTTTTTATAGTGAAAATGTAAAAACATATTTTTTTCTTCAATTTAAATTGTTTATTTCGTGTACACATTTCACATTAAGACTGCTTATATATAGTCGAACTATTAAAACAATCGTAATATTTTTTAAGAATTATCCTGCGTTTAAAAGGTTGTTAAAATGTTAATAACACCCTAACATATATTAATTTATAGTTCCAATAATGATAATTAATTTACACTTATTCAAGATTGTGTTTTTTGTGTACAAAAAATTTTAACGAACATTTGATATACATTTAATATAGTTCAACCTTCATAATCAATATTAAGATGACAACTGACAAATGGTATTACATTATGAATATAAATATTACAATACATGTATACAATTATTTCAACATATTTTAATCAAATAAAATAACTACACCCACAATTTTCTGTATTTCAACATACAAATGGTGCTGTTAACAACCTCCCACTTAATATATATTTTTCTTACCTTTATAATAATATAATTAATGGGACAGATCTGTAATGAGAACAATAGAAGAATGATTATGAAACAAGTAAATAAAATATATTAAATTATGCTGATAAATAAACTGAAGCTGTGCTACAATTTCAAGTCATACATTTTATGATTCTATATTTTTAATATTCATATAAGATATATAGAGCAACAAATAATATCAAAATCACGAAAAAAACGTACATATCCTAAAAAATAAATAAAAATACTGTCTTTATGGCTTTTTCCAAATTATCACAATAATAAAGTCATAAGAATTTTTAATGTTTGTCATAAAACATATTATTTTTTTGTTCATTCATTAAAACATATTATTTTTTTGTTCAAAATTTACAACTACACATAGGAAACGAAATTGAAAAATTTTAATCAATAAAAAAATAATATTAAAAATACTTACAGAATACTGTTTCGTGACCATAAATATTTAATATTTAGAAATACATTTAATAAAAACGTTTTGATACATTTTCTTTGAAGTGACTTTTACATTATTAATATGGTTATATTGATCAATTAATATATATTTATAGCAAATATTTCACTCGCTAATTTTATTATTTTATAAACATAACTATGATAATTCATGATTAAATTAGCCACCATATGCAATCAGTTTTTGAAAATTTAATAATTATTACATAATATAACAAAGGTACAAATTATATATATTTCAAAAAATACAAAAACACAATTTTAACGTCAGTTCTTGTGTTAATTATATTGTGATAATGAAATTTGCACATCCAGTTAAAAATATTGATATTGCAAATGCCACTTCATATAAGTTTTAAAAATGTTTTATTTGCTATCCATTTTTGGAACATACAAATGTTTAACAAAAAGCATTTTTGCAATACATTATTAATATATCTCATGTGAAAAAAGGAAATCGTACTTTGGTAACTAATAAAAATTGTAGTCCTATTTGAGCATAAAAAATATAAATTCTACTGTTATAGAACTCTAAATTTCGTTTTTTCTTTTAATAAAATTCCTGTAGAAATATAATAAAAGCAAATCATTTGAAATACACGATCAAATACAATCTTATCGAGAAATATTTGATAATAAATGCAGTTTAGCACAAATACTACAATTGTCAAATATTTTGAATTTTAACAAAAAATAGATCATCATTTAAATAATTTAATTACGATGAACATTTAATGAAGTTATACTGATACTGTTTTATTTTTAATAAGAATGCGGTTTTGTTAATATCAAATAATAATAATAATAATACAAAATATGAATATCTATAGGTATATTTACCACAAAATAATTAATATCATAAATTTTGCACATAATAAATGGAAAAAATATTATTCAACCGATAAACAATCTGATGGTATAAATTATTAGTTATAATTTGTCTTAAGTACTACAGAAATAAAGATATAGTTCAACCTTAAATACATTAAAAATGATGATCATTGTATATAAATACATACATATAGAAATAAATAAATATTAATAAAGATAGAACAAAACAACAAAAGACTAGTTTCCATATGACATTTAGTAATTGACATTAACTTTTATAATTTAAAGCAGATTAAAAACATTATAAAAAAATGTTAATTTTCCTATAAGGATATATTTTTAATGGCATTCAATTAATATTTTTATCTAATATATTCCTTAATCAATAAAGTCTTATTTGAAGGGAATGTTTTTCAAAATGCAATACTTTCAAATATTTTTTTAGTACTTCAATTTTTACTAAACATTTATGAAACAGCTTAAAGATAACTATTGATAATTTGCGTTATATATAGATACATTTATTTTAAATGTTCTATTTACAAGTGGGCAATAAGAAGGTATTTTGTTTTAATATGACAGTTCATAAAATAAATAAATATGTCACAAAAGATAAATATCATATAAATATCTCCCCAAAGACAACAATAATAAAAACCACAACAAAAATTCTAACAAAGAACGTTTTGTTCTTTTTTCTTTAACACTGACTTATCTTTATAAATATAGCAATAACATTATATATTAAATAATTTATAATTCATCAAGTATTATTGTTAAGTAATATTTGGTTACATTACATAAGTATCATAAATACTGTTAATTTTCGTTATTTTTTCACATAATTAATGTTTTAAGTCAACATAAATTACGAATAAATCAAATCAAATACCGTTATATGATATTCATAACGTTTGATTAGGTACTGACATTAAAAGATTCGAGAATTAAATTATAATGAATTCGTATAATTATAAACTTCACTCTATATATAAGATAATAAAATAATTATGCATTAACAACAAATATAAACCCAACTTTGTATTTTCTAATACCTTTTTCATGTAACAACATATTATAAATTATAAAATAGCGTCAGTTTTACATATAAAAAAAGAAAAACTACAAAAGTAAAACCAGCTTAAAATTTAAATACAATGGTAAAATTCATATTAAGAATTAAATTGGAATAAATAAATGTATGCGGAAAAAAAAATAATTTCGCTAAAAATGTTCTAAAATTGATCTAAAACAAGTTATAAATGAATAAAAGTATACAAGATGTCGTTTTCTATAGTAAAAATAATTTTCCGTTATAGTCAAAGATCCTGAAACAATTCGTTAATTTTACATTTACGTAGATGATTCCGCAGCATCTAATTGTTTCAATTCAGTGTGACAAGCTTGACAAACACGCACGGGTTTAAGTATTCTTAATCTGGCAACGAGGGCTTCATATCTTGAACATCGACCACAAAATATTCGTCCACAATTGCGACAGTGATGACGACGATCATATAGAGTGAAACGAGTACCACAGGCGGCACATCCGACTGCGCCAGAATCACGAACCCAATGATCACCTCCTTTACTGCCAGCTTCGCATACAGCCCATTTAAAAACCTTTAATCGAAATACATATCATTTTAATATTTTTTTTACAATAAAAATAAAAAAACATTTATTTTTTTAAATAAATATGTGTATAAATATATATTTACGCGTCCACGAGCATCACCAACGGCTACTCCTCTACCACCTTTAGCTGCTGAAACACAAGTAACTGATGCTGGACTAGTATTATCTTTGCGATCATAAGCAGTATGCATCGTTAATTTACTTCTAAAAACTAACTGTCGTTGCCATTTTAGTCCTGAAAATTAAAAATAATTTAATTGGAAATAGATAATAGTGGTAAGTATTGCCATTAAACTTATTATTACCTTCTTTTAATTGACATTGTAAAGTAGCTAATTTCTTTTTACTATTGGATTCATCTATTTGACTAGCACTATTAACTGGTGGTATTACTACGAACGAATCTGTTAAACTGGTGTCGGATTTACTAGCACGCATACCACCGCCGTTTGGTTGAGAATATATTATATCATCTTGTGCTATGCTAGTTATATCAGAATGTATAATAGAAGTAGGTAAAGGACTTTCTATAGACATAGAAGCCCCACCAGAATCAGTAGAATCTCCCATACTGCTTCCTCCTAAGATAAAAGACACAAAATATTTAACTATGACATAATTTTCATTCGAGAATAAATTTAGTTATATTTAAAAAATATAAGAGAAAATTCAGATAAATACCTTCGCTTTTTCTAAACAATGGATTTCCTCTCGATTTGCTTCGTAAAATAACAGCACCTTGTTTTTGTAATTGTCTGGCTTCTTCAATACGAACCTCGTTATCTGATTTGTCATCATCCTGACTTTGAAAAGATGTACTTTTTTCTGCTTCTCCAGATAAAAGACAACTTTTAGCATCACTTTCTTTATCATTTTTAAGTTTACAATTATCAGGAATGTTATTTGACGGATATTCGTCATTATCATTAATATTTTCTTCATTGTCACTACATGTTTCTTTTTCCTCATGTACACGAGAGGATTCTTTAGTACTTGTCGTTTCAACAGCATCAGAAAGAGAACTTTCAGAGCCTGATTTAACTAGAACACCTGAAAAGAAAATAATTTTAAATATCTATTTTGATATAAATATAAAACAAAATATTTATATTAGTATAAAAATTCTACCATCATCTTCCACTGATAAACTAATTTGCTTAACGAGTTCTTCAACGTGTTTCTTTGCTCTTGATTCAGATGAATTTTTAGTTTTAACAACTTTTTCACTATCACTTAAACTACATTCGCTAGACAATTTGGAATCAAATTTATTCAAAACTTTATGTTTCAAATTTATTGGTGAAATAGGTAAAGCATCTGCTTGTACTTCATCATCAGCAGGAACTTGAACATAATCAATTGACCACATCTAAAAACAGACATATTATATGAAAATATAGAATAAGAAATGAAAAATGTCATTTTAAATATACTAACCCTTACTACTCCATCAGTAGAACCTGTTATAATGACATTTAATGAATCCCATTCTCTCGTTTGTGAGTGGGCAACACATAAAATTTGTTGCATTCTATCAGCTTTACCAACACAGGTATCTACAGACCCTAAGACATCTCCATTAATTGACCAAACATGCAACCATGTGCCAGCACAAGTTGCAATATCACCCTTAAAATTTACAAATTAATAAAGAAAACTTAATTTTTTAATTGAATTATTATTTTTAATAAAAACTTACAGTGAGATCATTAACAGTAACAGCTGATATTGGACCAGCGTGACCAGTTAACTGTCGAACAAATAAGCATCTGGACAAATCCCAAACAATTGCCGTACCATCTCTACTACCACTTACAACTACATTATATGCAGGACTAGTTGCTAAACATGTAACAGCTTCTGTGTGACCATAAAGACACTGCTTTACAGATAATACTTTTCTATTCGCATCATATTGCCATACTGTAAGCACCTAAAAATTAAAAAATATATATATATATATAAATATTGATAATTTATATATTACAACTATAAAAGGTTTAAATGGGTACAACTAATTTAAAATCTTACTGTGCTAGTTCCAGAAGTAACAAGAATTTTCGAAGATGGACAAACACAACAAACAATTTCTCCACATGCTTGTGCTACTGTTTCACATACAAATATAGCTTTATCATTATCATAATTTCCTATTCTAAGAGAATGATCTGCGAAACCCCACGCGACATATTTATTATATGAAGGTGGCATTAAAACTTTATTTTGTTCAACGGCCAAAATTGCTTTATCAGTATATAATATTTGTCCAACAGGACCTTTCACTTCTGAAATATACATTAAAAATATAAATTGTATTAACTCAAAAAAATACTTATAAAAAATGAAATACAAACCTTTAACAGGTTGTAAGGTAGGTTTTAAATTATCCAAATTATGGAAAAACAATTTATCTGGAGGGGTTATTCCAACAGTTGGACTAATTATATTAGGATCTAAAATTGTTGAACTTCTTTGAGACATTTTTTTACTAGGGTGCGCTTTACGAAAAAGTTGTTTAGGAATTTGTCCAAAATTATTAATAAAACCGATAGTCGCATTTTTCTTCAAAGGATCATCGATACTGAAAAAAATAAAAAAATAGCGTGAAGAAATAATAACAATAATAATAAATTTAATTCAAACATTCAAAATAATTACTTATATATATCAACATTCCCTTCATAAAATAAATGATGAAAGACATTCAGACTGTCTACTGCCGGTTGACCTTGTTGTTTATAGCCAAAAATAAGATCAATCCAATGATGTAAATGGTGAGATACGTAATCACTTTCTAACGCTTCTCTGTGAACACGAATAAATTCCCGAGGATCGTTTTTAGCCCAAGATGGTAACACGACATCACCAAGAGGTACTCCAGATTGTTTACAACCTTAAAATATATATTTATAATATTGATAGGGGTTAATTATAGATTCGTATCTATATCTATATCTTCGTAGATGTTAAATAAAAATGAAAATTTACCTAGATCAAAATTATTCGAATTACTTAAAAATTCTGGTAAATAGAAAAATTCAGGAATTAATTCTTTTACATCTGCCATATTATGTCGTGAAGCCGATCTCCAAGCTTCTTTGACTGAACTAAACATTCTGTCTGCTAAATCAAAATGTCCTCCTTGAAGACGTAGAAAATGTTGCGTAAAAGGTTCCATTCTTACTAAATAGGAACATACAATCATTGCAGATGAATAGTGAGTTCCATAATGATAAGGAGGAGTTTCTCCATGAGGATCATCCCATTCCTTAAAGAATGTTAGGTTTATTTGAAGATATATAATAAATTTATAGTGCGAAAAATATTTTTTTTTAAATTGTATTGTATAATACAATAAAAATCGAATAGTTACCTTGTATCGCTTTCTAAACTGTTCTAAACGATCTTTACTTTGTGCTCCCATGGGTTTCGAAAAATCTCTGAAAGTATTAGGATCGCTTAGATCTAATTCGTGTGAATCATAATCTGCAAGAATCCAAGGGAAGATAGGATATTGCATCAAGTCATTGTATGAACGTCCAGCCAACGTATTCAAATGCATTAAATATTGGAAATTAGATATTTCACCCCGCTAATAAACATAATTAACAAAAATTAATAAAATAAAATAAATACAATGTAAACAAATACAAAAATTACTCACAACCCATCTCTGTGTAACAGACGTATCACCTATTAAAGAAGCAAGTAAACTTTGTGGTTGTTCAACAGCCACACCTCTACGTTGACCGGCAACAGATCCAGCTGCACTATCTGATATTCCCGTTGCGAGTGAAATAAATTTTTGGTATACCTATAAATGTAAACAATTTCATTAAAAACATATAAAATTAAAATTTACATATGAATAACAAAATTACAAACCTTATTTCGTACTTTACGTGGAAAAGCTAAAAGATAATTTCGACCATCACTGGAAAAAACTTCCAAAGCCATTGGTTGTAATAAATATCTCCGCTTATGAACTTCCCTAAATTGAGAAATATTATTTTTTTTAATAAATTATATATAGAAAGAAATAAATACTATTTATTCAAATAATACCTTATATCTTCATATGAAAATTTAGAACAAAGTCTCGGAACACCTTTAGATGAGCAACCCTGGCTAGCAGGCAAAATTGGTTCATAATCTGTTGGACAATTGTCTAAATCACGTATTTCTCTATTCTTTAAAAGCGTAAACCCATCAATTACATAACAATATTCCTTTCCGAACAGTAAAAGTCCCTCTGTTGTATCTAATCCCTGAATTCTAGCACATCTAAACATATGTGTAATCTAAAATAAAATACCAACAATATAAATATTTGCATTAAAATAACAAAAATAAAACGCATTAATGATACTGAAAAACCTTTTCGTGATGCTCTAATAATCTTAAAAGAGTTTGATTATCAGGTGGCGGTGGTTGTTCCTCTTCATCCTCTTCTTCTTTTCCATCATCATTTGTATCTACAGAAGAAGAATTAGCACCCTTTGTTCCTAAATTACCCACAATACTAGATGGAGAACCATTGTTCGTGGCATCATTTGATTCCTTTGATCTGAAAAATAAATAATGTTATTTTTATTCAAACTATATCTTAATTATATAAAAAAATGTGAATATTTTTCGAACCCGTTGTTATCATCTGATAGTTGAGATGATTGGGATTCTACATTACAAGCAGAACCATCATTTTTATCAGTTTCATTTACACGCCATTGCTGATACATTTTATAATATTCCTTACTATCGAGACTATGTGCTACTTTATATTTTAATTGTTTCTGTAAAAAGAAATTAAATGAAATATAATATTTTAAATTAAAGGCAAAAAAATAGTAATAATTACGTTTTCAGGATTATCCATTTCTGGTCGATAAGGATAGTGCTGATAGAACATATCATTTTTGATTAGTTTTTTCCTCATTCGATTAGGACCTTCAGTGCTGTCCAACATCCATTTGTCGAGATGGCTACCCTTTTTAGGTCCCCATAAACCTCTTTCTCTTGTAAGTTCAGTTTCTGATTGAACCCACTCTTGATGGACATAACGTTGTGTATGCTGTTGTGTGTTAGCATGCTGTGTACAACGCCAACTCCATAATTCCCTAAAAAATATTGGTATTTGAGATCAATACAAAACTTAAAAATTACTCGTAGCATAAATTAAATTATACAAACCTAACAAGTTGAACATGAACATCCATATAAGAAAAGGCTTGTTCTTTGGATAAATTGATTCTTACTCTAGCAGGGTCTTCTTTTTTCACTTTAGTTCTACTTGCTAATCTTGTCAGTCCTCCTGTAACTTTTTGTATTTTTGACTGAATTTGATTGTGTAATTCCCAAGGAATACGATAAGATGCCTATTTAAAAAATATAACATGTAACATATGATAAAAAAATAAAACTTGCATGATATCAAAAATTAAATTCAAACACATACTTTTCTTTCCGATTCAATATAGTGTAACCAGAGTTTTGTTGCACTTTCACAAAGCTGTTCTCTTACAGTTAAGAGATCTGGAGCTTTAGCATTGGTAGCTGGAGGAATAAGAGTTATTTTAAATACTTCTTCAATTGCAGGTTTTTTACATACATATAATTCTTCCCAAACACGGCGAGCTGCACCAGCCATTAGATTGCGACCTATAGTATATAAACTTAGGTATGAAAATTCTATCAAAAATAAAGAAAACTACGAATTATATAAATTGATATGATAAATTCACCTTGATGTTGCGTTAGCCTATCATCTCTAGCTTCTAAATCACTACTAGGATTTATATGCCAAGTAGTGCGCATATGAGAATCCAAAATAATTTTCATATCTGCACTAAGTTGTAAAAGACAATATGTAAGGCAACCAATAAATTCTAATTCATGATTTCCAGCTCCAAATATTAATAGTCTATTAGTGGTGAGTTTATGCAGCGCTTCCAAAACAGACATTTGATCAGCGATTGATTCGGTGGAACGCGAAAGTAAAAATAAAATTGTTCTATTAAGGCAGTGATGCAGACCTTCTAATGATACGCAAGCTGATTTTCGTTTTGCCTGAGCTACTAATTTAACTATAAAATCAAAAACCTAAAAAAAAAAATTAATTAATTAAAAATATGAAATGAATGACACAAATTTAATAAATAATAAAAATACCTCATGTGGATCTCGGGACAATTGACCTTGCCAAAGTTTATCTACAAGACGTGCACTTAAATAACACACATTCGTTACATTTGATTCACTAGAAAATATATCCATTGATAATAAATGCTCCATTAAAGTTGATAGCACTTCTGTTTGAAATTCAACTTGTTGATTTCCGCTTGCATTAGATGGCGAAGCATCTAAAACTAAATCTATGACCTTAAAATTATTAAAAATATATTAATAATATGCGTATAACATAATGATAAATAAACTAAATATATTCAATAAAATTTTACAGGAGCTTGTTTGCTTGTAACACTTAAAGGTAAGGAATCCAATACTATAACTCGTAAGAAATCCATTACAAATTTTCTAGCTGGATGTTCTGTAAGGCCAACATTTGCATCCCTTAGATAACTAGAAGTACCAACTAGAACAGGCGCATCTTGTTCAGATCCAGGAGTAGATGCGCCAGAACTTTCTCCACTTTCATTGCCAATAGATACTATAATAGAAAAAAAATGTGAAAAAAAAGAAAAACAATAAAAAAAACATTACCATATATTGAAAACAATACCTGGTTGAAATTCATCACAAGGGGCAGGAGTAAATAATGTTGAAGCTAAAGCTGTAAGAACTTCAGCAGTCATTACAACAGGTGCAAAATCAGGAAAATTATGATAAAGTGAGAACAGCACCTGAAATATTACTTTTACTATTGTTTCATTGCTATATAAATAACTAATAAAAATAATGAAATATATTCCAACCTGAATAATAGTTACAGGATGATCTTTAATCCATTCCGGTAAAGTATTTTGATCGTGATGTATTAAACATCTAACCATAGACAATAATACAGTCATCGCTTCAGCACACAAAGAAATACGCGATGCTACAGCTGCCATACTTTGTTTCGTAGAAGCATTTTGGTTAGGTGCAATACCCCACAAAAATGGCCATACTGTATCCATAGCCAATCGAGTATCGGCAGGTAAAAGTCTTACAGGTTGCCCTAAGAGTAAACCAACTAAAAGAAAATATATTTCACCAACTTCCAAATGTGCAGGCATTATCCTATAAAATAAATCAATATTAATTTACATATATAAAACATACTCTATTATATTCAACTGTTATATTGTACCATCCTAATATTTGAAATCCAGGAATATGTAAGAGATCAGTTTTTATTTGTCCACCATTATTTAAAGCCCCACCAAGAACAACACCAACTTGTTGAGAATGAGCAACCAATTCAGTATATCTCAACCAACCACCATTACCTTGTCCATCACGAAATCTAACAGAATAAATAAAAATACATACATACATACACACATGTGTATGTGTGTGTGTGTGTGTGTGTTACGAAAATGTAATTAGAATTTGATATAAAAATAATATACCTTTGCAATAAAGTTGAAGGTGAACCTTGTCCAGCACATAGTATTACTAATAATCTCATCGACCAAATAACTGTAGTTGGATGTATATGAGATTGCATAAAACTCACTAACCAATCAATTCCCAATACTCTTGCTATATCTTCGCATACTATATTATTAACTGTATTTCTGGGAGTAAAAAGAAGCCCATGAAGAAGTTGGAAACAACGATTTCTCAATAAAATTTGATCACCTTCGCCTTCATTATCACCATCACCTTCTCTCAGATTTAAATCTTTTTCAGATTGATTACTAGATGGTAAAGTAGAAGAAATAAATTGACCAAATGACAAAAGATCATTATGTCTAGGTTGACCACCCAACAGTACACTTAATAATTGTAATAAAACTTGTTTAGTGCTGAAATTTTTTACTTCTGGTATTATATGCAATAGTTTATTAACTAATTGAAGTTCGCGCATTGTGCGCAAATTATGCGTTCTATGAGCCGCTTCAGTAGCAAGTTCTAATAAATGTTCTAAAAGCGATTTTATAAGTCCACCAGGTGCACCAAGCCACACCTCTAATTCGCAAATTAGGTCCTTTAAATAACAATACAATGTATAAAATAGAACACATTTATTAAAAGAAATAATTTAAAAAACAAATACCTGAAAAGCCATTAAATTCGGAATAGATGATGTTTCTTTTTGACTATCAACAGTACCCACAAGACCAAATGTAAGATGTAAGATATGAGAATTTAAAAGTTGCCTTTTCCTTTTCAAAAGCATTGCGAGTGTTTGATATCCTTTACGTCTATCCATTTCTGCTTGAGCCGATTTATTTGATTTTACAACGCACACTAAAGCTTTTACACCTGCATACAAACTTTCAACATCTTGTGCCATGGCAATTAAGCCTAAAAGTACTGAACAACCTCCAATAGTATCGATCTGAAGATATTTAAAAAAAGTTAATAAACAAATATTGCTATACTGTAAATAAGGTGATACTAAAAATTACCATGATTGCAGCAGGTCTAGGGCAAAATACACGTACTCCCAAATAACCTACAACAGTTCCACCTAGACATCTGGCTGGTCCAGAAAGGTGACCAGCAGAATTATGCAGTATTCTGATGGGAGTAGCATTTTCGTGTGAAGACATTCCCAACTGCTTAGCTATTGCTTTATTGTCTGATTTACTGTATACTTTACGAATTTTTGCTAAAGTCAGTTGTGACATTGCTTTTGCATTTAAACCAAATATAACTTTTTCTTCTGCTAATAATGGAGCAAGAGCTTCTTGATTTGTACTCCCTATACAAGGTGCTTGTAACGAACCTACATAATGTGGCCCTAATTGATAAATTGTTGCTACAGTTTGAGGACTTAAAACCTAAAATTAATATGTAAAATTTAAAATTTTTGTTCCATGAAAAAAAAAATCATAAAAAGGTATTAAAAAACTCACATCTTCTAAAAGTAAAGCTGGTCCCTGACGCCAAGTTAATCTTGAATAACGACGCCATGGTGGAGGGGTACCTATAAAACCATAAACAGCACTTGCAACACTTAAAGTAGCAGCGCCACCTCCAGGATTTACGCTAATATAATGAAGTTTTCCAGAATGCATATGTTGACCTGTTTTAATGATTAATAATATGTTAAGAAAAATACATGTACTTTTATATTTTTATGGTATCAAAAGTACACATTTATATATTACCATCTAAATATAATGAAAATGAAGAATTCTTCAAAACAGCTCTATTTAATACCAATGTCAAATGATGCCATTGTCCTTCATGTAATAAATCAGGACACCAAACTCGTGCACCGCATTCACCACTACCTTCAGGTTCCCATTCACCTACATCTGATACAAATATAAAAAAAGATAATCTATATATAGAAATAGAGAACTGCAAATACATAAAACTTTACTAACTATGAGGAACGTGAGTCTCATGAGTGGACACAATTATCGCTTTATCTCTGGCAGATAATACAATAGCAAGACAAACAAGATGCTCATCACGAGAACTATTATTCAAATTTCTCACTAGAGTTAATAATCGTACACAATGAGGATCTGTACGAGGATCAGAAAATTTATCGACACAAATCCATGTTGAATAAGATAATCCTGTTTGTGGAGGAAACACTCTATCGCCTTAAAATAAATATAACAATTTGTTAAACAGAGATATTGTAAATGATTTAAAAATCCTGTTATTAAAATTTTTACCAGATCCAATACCACCAGTAGTGGAATTATCTTGAGGACCTAATGCATTCATATTTGTTGATTGAGGAGCTACACTTGGTAAATACAAACAACCAAAGCCTTCTGCCGACATGTCAAATTCCACAAAAGGTGGTAATGTACAGGATCCATGAGATCTACGAAAAAATAAATAATTTTATCCAAATTGATATAAAATTAAAAAAAATAACGTAATTACAATACCCACCTATAATCTCTTGGTGTGGTCATTGATACTAGTGTTTTAATTCTAGTCAATGGCACAGGTCCACCAGGTTTACATGGTACTCCTTTTTCAGGTGATATACAATTGAGAGGGTTGCCCATTCTCATAAACTCCCTATAAATATATAGTAAATATAGAATAGAAAAGACATTGTATTAAATAATAAAGAAAAATAAAAACCTTAGATCTTTTGGTTCAAGTGACTGAGCAGCAAGTCTTTCTAACATATATTGTAAAGGAGCGTGTATACAGTGTTGTTCATCTTGTAAAGCCACTTTACCAATTTCTAATAAAACACCAGTTAATGCTGCTTCACACATAACTTGCTGGTTTCGTTCACTATGATAATAATAAATACAATAAAACAAAATAAAATATTAATAAATAAAATAATTAATGATATTAATGCGATATTTACCTTCTTACTAAAGATTTTAATACATGTGCTAAATAATCTTGTAATGCTGTAGTGTAGGGATGATTTGGATCGTTGAATAAAGATGGTAATGATGGTAATAGTCTCATTAAACATACGACAACACCACCATGAACAACAGATGGTTCAGGATTTGGTGGAGATAAATTTAAAGATGATACACATGACCTATTACTCTCTATAGATCTTTGACGCTAAAAATAAATTTGAAAACTAAATTCTGTTGTATAAATAAAACAACATAATATGCAAGGAATTATACCTCTGAAGTAGTATTATTTTGTCGCACCAAACTGGGAGATCTTATAGTCAATGATCCACAGAAAACTGGCTTGTCAAAAGAATCCAACGCAACATCATACATAAGTCGCAATATAATACAAGCGTGTACTAATACATGAGGAATATCATCGGAAAAGCTAAAAACACCATTAATATAAAAATCAATTTATATAAGTTTAAATCTGAAGTGAAATAAAAACTTACTTCATCTCCAAAATATTTCCAGTAAATAAAGAATGAAGTATATCATAATACTGTGGATCTACGGGTTCATTATTTACTTCTAATTGTAATGTTTGAGTAAAACATCCAAGAAGTCTAACAGTATCGCAAAGACTAGTTGTACATATCTAAAAAAAACATATAAGTAAATAATTATATTAAATATAATTAATATTATCTAACAAAAAATATATTAAACCTCATGATGGAAAAATTTAGCATTTGCTGGTTCAAATCGCATAGCAGTACTAATAGTGTGGAAAACCACATGTAACAACGTAATCAATTCTTTATTAATGAGTTCATTCTCTGATAACTTTCCTTCCAGTGATACAAGAACACTTGTAATATAAACAAATCCCCCTACCTAATTGTTTCAAAAATTAAATTATTTTTTATCAAGAAATAAAAAGAAAGTAAGAGTTCAATAAATATACAATACAAAAACCTTTCTAAATATAGTTCTTGTTCTATGAGATTCACGTAAACAAGCTAACAAAGCTTTTAAAATATGAGTTTTTAAAATTAAAGCGTTAGAAGGAGCAGAATGCAATGTTTCAAGTAATGCAGCCATATCATCTTCACCACCAACACTAAGAATCAATTCCCTTATGATACCTTTATTTACAAAATACACATTTAATGTTTAAAACATTAAAACATCATACTATGTAAAATATATTAAAATACCTAAGGCTTTACTGCGACATTCGGTAAATAATACCATATTATGAACACATTTTGCACCTTCACATTCTCTAAATAAATTGCAATTGCTTAAATTTCCACTTAAAAGCACAGTTAATCCTTCCATTACTAAAAATCCCAATTCTTCTTCTTCAGAACCATCTTTCAAAATATCATTATTTGTCAATCTAGATTCCAAATGTTTTCTTCGAGGAGGTTTCTTAATATCATTACTATATAATATTTTGTTAGAGTCTTGAGAATTAGAATTCTCGCTATCGACTTTATCTATTTGATTTTGTTTTTCTTTTAATAATCTTGAATATCTTAAAAGACACGTGACAAAAACTTCTAACATTCCAACTTCTCGATAAACATCTTTAAAAATTGTATTATGTCTAAAAATAAAGTAAATAATGTAAAAAAATGAATTTTATAATTTAAATCGAATATATTAATTAATACCTGAGTATATTTAACAATGTTTTCATGCAAAGAATACTACACGATCGTGACGTATTAGTTTTGAGTAAAATTGATAGTGATATTAGTTCCTTGCAAGGAACAAAATTCAATTGAAAAACTATAAATTCTAAAAGTTCAAAAAATTTTTCTTGTATTTCAGGACTTTTCATGTAAATTTTCTCTGAGAATTGACTCAAAGTATTTTGACTTTCGAGTATAAAATAATTAGCATTATCTGCATGATAAACACTTGATATGGCATCCAATATAGTACAACAAAGAGCTGCGGAATTTGATTTAATAAAAACGGATTGTAGAACCTATAAATTTCAAATATTATTAAAAATTTGTTATCATTATTGAACGCAAAAATGTATACGTATAATAGTTTACTTGAAATGCATGAACGTTTCGCACAGCCTGCCCTCTATTCGATGGCTGTGGCAAAATAAATCCTTGCAATTGGAATAATTCAGATGCAGATGCGTGATGAGGTCGCAATTCTGTATAACCACATGAACACAATGATGAAACCATTAAAACAAGATTTCGAATAGCTGCATTTCCTTCTGCAGATCTTGTACGCTCCTCCTCCAATCTAAATAAGAGTAATAAATATCAACTATTATAACAAAAAAAAACATAAATTACAATAAATATCAAAATATTAAGTAATCGTTTATTAAATTGATGCTAATGGTAAAATCATGAAAATAAATAGTAAAATTAAATAAAAATAAAAACTAACCCTTCAGTTAAACTAACAGGTACATGCTTTTTACTTTCTCTGAAATTAAATAAAAAAAATATAAAAAAAACACACACACACACATACACAAAAAAAAAAACAAAAAAGTGAGTAATGAGAATACAATATATAAAGAAAATACAGTGCTTAAAACCAATAAAAAATTAAAGGATAAAGTGAATATAATAACTTAAATTTCCACTTTAACTTACTTCAGTAGAAATTCTGATAGAAATTGATACCCTTGGAATGCTCTAAAATCATCTAATAAAAGTTGACTAATATCACTCGAATCTTTCAGAAAACAAAATACAGCAACAAACATTTCAACAACCTAGTAATTAGAAATAATTTTATTAAAATTTATAATATTAATCAAATGATTTAATAATTATAAAAAAAAATACCTCCAAAGGAGATAATTCAGGTACTCTTTGCATATTTTCGAGACAAAGGGACACGCAACCTTTATCTGTAAATTTAGTAAACAACAAAATTTTCAACTTGACAATGAACAATGTAAAAACATGAAATAATATTAATATTATCCAAAATAAAATAAACGTACTGTGAATATATTGAATCACATTTTGTGTTAAACCATGTCTTGACAATGTTACAAGAACTTCAGCGGCAGATTTTCGCCACATAACATTATGTTGAGGACATGAAGAAGTAATAGCCGAAAACAAAAGACTTAAATCATCTTTTCTTGCCAATTCTTCACATGGAAATCTATGACTGCACAATCTTACTAAAACCTATAATTAAAAATAACGAGATAAAATCACAAAAAAATGTAGCTATCTATAGATATCAAATATTTTGCACACACTTGAACAAACGTTTTTTGAAGAAGAATTCTTCTTTCGTGTGGAGTGAATTTTCTGTTACCATCTTGGACATGAGCTTCATCATCAGGTATTTCAGGGAGATCAAAAAACAAATATAAACATTTCACTAATGTAGATGGAACAGCAGCATTAGTCATAACCTAAAATAAAATTATATTTGAGCTTAGAAGACAATTTTTCTAATACTAAATCAATTGTATATAAAAAAAACTTAATAAACCTCAATCAACGATTGATCGCCAGATGCTAATAAATTTAAAGCAGATAACAACATCCACCCATTACTTGATTCTTCGCTATTTTCAATTTCAAGAAATTTTGCTATAGCACAGCTAGCAGCTTCTGTACTCTGATTGGATGCACGCCTTCTAATCTCAGTTACCATAAGCTTAGAAACTTGCTGACAAAAAGCTAGAATATCGCAAAATTTCCCATTCATATCACTCGATGGTGTAGATTCAAAAACCTAAGATAAAAATTGATATTAATTAGTAAATATATAATTTAAAAATTATAAATAACAATTATATAGACAATCATCCAATATAGTTAAAAGAACTATACCTTATAAAATAACGGAAGCATGTTATATAATTTATCATCACGTTCAGCATCAGACAATGGGTGTGGTGGATGAGTGTATTCAATGAATAATTTTTTAAGATGCATGAGCCCCAATTGCGTATGAGGTGAACTGCTTGATGCACCTTCGGGAGGTTCAATTCCACCCATCGTGCTTGTTCCACGCAATTTGCGCATTAAATTCATTTTGGTAGTGTATTTATTCTCACTAAAATTAATTTAAAATAATATATTATAAAAAACAATTAAATTTATTTATATATTATTTATTTTAATACATAATTATAATAAAATTTCAAAAAGAAATTTATAAAAACTAAAAATATATTATTTTTAAATCATATTAATATTATATATAGCAGTGTTAACCAATGAAAAATACGTGTATCATTAGTGATAATTTTTATGTTTTATAAATAATGCAACAAAAAAATATTGAAATGTTGTGTCATAAATAGTTTGAAAAAATTCTTACAATTAATTAATCCAGTGCAAACGCGCCAATGTTGTGTTCAACTTACAACACATACATTTGTTGGTAAAATGATTCAAGAATCGCTAAATGTTTTATTTTAGTCAATATATTTACACATATTATTTAAACTATGATATATTTATACTATGAATCAATATTTATAAAATGAACTAAACAAATTATTCTATTCATTTTTTACTTTTTAATATTCTGAAAATATTGCGCACTATAATAAAAGTTGATATATTTTTTCGCAATAAACAATCTTTTATTAAAATTAAATAAGCAATATTAATTTCTTTATATTAAGTATGCGCATTTTGCATTGATAAAATATAAATTATCCGGTCGTTGAATTTCAAGATTTTAAACTACTAATTTAGTATTTTTTTTTAAAGTTGGCAATTGACGATTCATAACATTGAAAAATAAAAACACAGCTTACATAAAGAAATTGATAAAACTAAACGAAACGAATGACCCATTTCACATTTTCCACAATATAAACTTTTTAAATCATCAAACGGCCACAATTTTTAATATTATATAATTTAACTCGATTTCGGTCAATCAACGCTACTCGATCAGCTTGAAACTTTTAATTTATTCACATTAATATCTGATAGCATTATTTGAGTTATCAACCGAGTTCAATTTAACGCTTTCAAAAGAACAAAATTAAGTTATTAACGATTGTCAACATTTTTTTAAGACTAACATAAAGTTACCGGACGTTGGCGTCACAAATTATTTTAATATTAATCAACCGTTTGAGTTATATACTCGGTTTTCATTTTATGACAAAAAAACTAATTTAGTAATATATGTATACACAAACGTTCAAGCGAATTAAGAAATATATGATGACATTAATATTCTTTTTTGTTTATTTTAGAAATCGTTAATTGTTACTATATCAAAACAATAATAAAAATGATGACTGACTGAGAGTTGTAAATATTTTTCACGCTTTTAAATTATGACGACCTGAAATTGTATAAATAAATATCTATTACAAATAGAAGGCTTAAAAATTACGAAAATATATCGAGTTATAATATAGAACTACTTCGATGATATATATATATATATATATATATATATATATATATATGTGTGTGTGTGTGTGTACGGGTCGATTAAAGTATTAATGTTATTTTTCCAGTAATTTTAATAACTTTCCAAATTACACAATAAAACTAGTAAAATAATTAACAAGTGTTAAACGTTTTAATATTAGTGTACGATTAATAATTTAAAGTTGAAAAATATAAGCGTACACGACGAAAAAAATAAATCGTATTGAATCGTAGAGACGAAGGATTCAAATATCGATTTTAAAAATTAAACTTCGAAAAGCGGTCGATACGAATCGCAATCGAAGATTCGAATAGTCGAATATACGAATATTCGAAAATAGCGTTCGGTGCGCGAGATTTCGACTGTCGAACTGCGAATAGGCGCCGTTTGACGTTTCTTAAAAAAAAAAAAAATAATAACGATCGTCAATAATAAGCAGCGAATGCGAAATGACGTATTATTGTACGTTAAAATAGCGGCGCGGAACGAGAAACGCGAAAAGAACGCGCAAGACGAAGGCGCTTTAAACATACCATAACTGAGGCAGCGGGGCGCGAGGGAAGCGAGGAGGGCGCGGGGGGCTTACGCCCCGCACCGTGATCCACTGCCCCTCACACTGTCGCGCTACGAGACTTGGCACTTGTCTTTGAATCTACGACCATACACGGCTGCGAAAGATCTACGTCTTTATTACAACGACCATAAACCGCAATGGGCATATTTAAATCGGTTATTCACTTCCTTTAATTGTTTCTATTTTTGTTTATAGTAAGGTATAATTTTATAATTTTATCATTAACATGTAACATCGGTATTTATACAAATACGTAAAAAATATTTTAATTCCCGATATTAGAATAAAGTTAGCACTCCATTTCATCGGCTAATTGTGTACAGAAATGTAACTTATCACAGTGTGAACAAATAAAATATGTTTATATTTCTTATATTAATTAAAAATATTTTTATTAACCGTAGTGTTATTTGGCGTTTTATAAACTTACATATTCTAAATTAATGTACATCACCGAGACTAAAATGTTCTAGCTAAATTAAAATAAACTAAATGTACCATTTATAATAAGCGTAATAATCGTTTTGTGTTTATTACAAGAGATTTTTTTATCTTTATGCATTACTTGTTATTGCATTTTTTTATGTGAATGTAATAAACACAATTATGATAATGACTTTGATGGTCTTATTATCATATATTACAAATATAATAGTAGTTTAATATAAAACGGAAACTTTTAAATGTTAAATTAATTAAAACGTAAATTTTTATACCTTAAACAATTATTATATCGTAATCTTATCTTGAGGACCTTTTTTAACATAATAAATGACAAAAACGAGAAGTGGAACCTGGAATATAGCTAAATAATGAATGCAAACGATTACATTGTTTTATTTTGAATATATTGTATGTATTATATGACCTCTTCAACTACTTATGTTCAATTTAGATATTAATTTGTACAATAATATACGTTTATTTTTAAATACGAAATGTTTTTTTTAATCTATTTTTTTCATGCGTCATACCTTATGTTTATTCAAAATATAAATATACTATAATCTAGAAATAATTCAAAATAGGTCAAACAAAGTATTATTACTATATATATTATTTATATATTAGTATCAAATTTCTAAAGCTATTTTCCTTCATACATACAATTTTATATTTATTTCAATAGATGGTATATAAAATTAAAATAAAATATATAAAAAATATTTTGTAAATCAATTTCACCTTAATAACAATTTCCGTAAAATATAGTTTTTAAAAATCAATTTTATTATAATTATTAACTATATTTATGATAAAATTTTATATCAATTTAGAACTAAGATGATTTATCTCAATATATTATTATAATATATTTTCAAGAATTTAATATTTAAAATATATATATTAAAATCTATATATATATATATATATATATATATATATATATATATATATATATATATATATATATAAATATATATATATATATATATATATATATATATATATATCTATATATATATATATATATATATATATATATTTATATATATATATATATATATATATATATATATATATATATATATATCTGTATAACGTAAAAGTATTTTATATTCTGTTCACTTTTTACAGTTGCAGAATCGATTCGCTTTTAATTTCATTTTATTATTATGTACTTGGAATTCAATATATTGGAATGTAAATTCATTTCTTCATTGCATGTTACCATATATCACTTGTACATTTGTATTTTATTTAACAGATTAATAGATTTGTAAGCTTTTATTTTGTATTGTATTATATGCAGATAAACAACAAATTATAGATATAAGATTTTCAAAGTAGACCACATTACATTTATGAAAATTTTAATTATTTATTATTAAATTTTAAATTTGTTATTGAGATTGTTTTATATTAATTAATATAGTGTTTTAAACATCAGAATTTTAACAATATTACTTTTTTTACTGTTAGAATTTTAAACATTTAAATTAAATAATTAGTTATTATAATTATTTGACACATCAATTCTACTATAAATTTGCTATTTATCAATTTTTCAATCATATAGTTCACAAATTATGAGAAAGTTTGAAGAAACTTGTAATCGCATTAATTGTATAAGGAGATCTTTAACAAAATAACTATACAGTAAATTGTAAAAAAATAAATTTAAATATTTTTTGTTTCTTTAATATCGTATGTATTACACAAATAGTTATATACCATAAATTATTGCTTAACAGTTCGATTCTTCGCCTAGATGTGATTGATATGCATGTTAGACATTTCTCCGCTGACCATTCCATAATTCTTTTACATCGACAAGATGTCCATCATGATTTACGCATAATACTTTGTATGTATGTATATATTATATAAATAAGCAATGAAGGTGTTCGTGTTCCATAGAGGCGAATGCAAAATAAGCAGTAAAATATCTCTTTTTAATAAAAAAAAAGGTTCATTATTGAGCAATCGGGTGGTTACAGATTAAAACGCTATGAACATTTTATAAAATACACCCACAACTGTATTCTGAATTCGTTAATTATTAATAACAAACTTCTTTATAATTAACATACCATATATTATAAATATGTGGTATGTTAATATTATTTCAGTAAATTACTATTAAAAATGAAACCTACATGGTATAAATATAAGAAATAGATTATTCTTAAGTAGATTTTTTAGAATCAATAGCTATTATTTTATTGTAACAAAATTAAAAAAAAAACAAAGAAATTATGATTTATAATCTTAATTTTATTAAAAACATCTATAATTCAAAGGGGCTCTGAAGGAAGCACTTTTAAAGTATAAATATATTTTAAAACAATAATTCAATATTAACAACATTATTTTATTTTATTTATTAAATTTTACATTTACTTTAATGGGTCGATTCATCAAAATTCATTCATTTATATCGTTCACGTTACGCTTTATAAATAATACTATAAATTTTCATTATTTAAAATATTACACACACATAGTACGACACAGAAATGGCGATTTTGTAAAATAATGATGTATAAAATTGATTTAATAATTTCCTACAAGATAAATCACCAACATGTCATCATAGACCATATTTATATTTTCATGGCTTGCATTCGCAAAGGCGTGTAATTATTGCAATAAATTGAGTTGTATACGATTTATATACAATATAAATCGTGATAAATCAAATAATGGACAAATATTACAGTATATAAGCATAAAAAAACCGCATTTTTCTATGTTATTATTAAAAAAAAAATCATAAAATATAAAACGTACAAATGTAAGCTCATACCTGTTATACTTATAACACATTTTATAAAACGTCCACTTGATATTAAATATATAATTGAATTAATAGTAGCAAAATACGGATCGTTATATTTGATTATATTATATTATAATAAGTGTGACATTTGTATAATTTAACTGTGTTAATTGTACGCCGTGTCTCACTTTGTTCCGTTTAATCCAGGACATTTTAAACCAGTTTACATTATTTGCGTAATGAAATTAATTCAGTCGTTGTGAGTTGTTACGTGTACGAATATTAATAAAATTTATGATACTCGAAACTTTATATTCATTTAAGGATGAAATATTTTGATTTGAATATTATAATTTTTTTTTGTATAATTAATAATAAATCAAAAATTAAAATGACAAAATTTTATGTTAAGACTTTTCTTTCAGTAAAAATATACTATTTCAGCTATAAACTCGTGATTAAATCTGAAAAAGAATGTATTAAAAAAATATTTTTATTATAATATAAAATAGAAAGAAATAAGAACTATTACTGAAAAGTAAAATCTTAAAAAAATATTCTTTAATATGAATTGATTTCAAAATTCAATTAGAATTACTCTTAAGAATGAGTGGACAAATTAGTTTACTATTTATATGATTCGATTAAAGATGCATTTAACTGAATATTTTTCAATCAATATAAAATAAATATTATATAATTTATTTTAATTAAATTAAAAAATATTTTTATTTGTATTACAAATATGATAATTCAACATGTTATTAAAAGTAAATGGTGTTACAATTCTTTGTGGAAGTGGATTTTGAAGAAATATTTAGAATTAGCCTTATTTTATATTACATACTAACGGAATCCCATTTTATATTTCAGTCGCTGTTGAAAGAAAGGAAGTTGCTCAGTGATGCTTCCATTTTCGTAATTACCTAAAAATGTACACAGACTTGCGACAGAATTGCTTAAATGAATCGACTCCAAGGTGACATGATCGTTATCTAACATCACAATTATGTAACTGAACAGGTGATGATTATGTAGTTCATTGTCATTTAATTTGACCGCCTATTATTATTATTATTGTTATCATTGACATTTTCATAATAAACGTTCATGGTTTGATGCTCGTGGTCCGTCTTCTTGTCGTGTTTTTTTTTTATTTTATCATTTTTACTTTTCATTCTGCTGACACAATTAAGTGTGTGCAAACGATGATAATGCACCGAATAAACGATGTTAAAATCAGAGTTATTGTTCAAAAAACGAGTCAAATTTGTACAATAAAAAATAGAAAGAAAAACGAGTAATGGTTCAACGAGATTTAATCGATCATTTTTTTATGTTAAATATGATTTTCGTCTTATTTTTGTTAACTTGAGTATATTTCAACGAGAATTTTTTCAGCTTAATGATCAATAGAGCAAATCGTTTGATGGACAACCAATTTTTATATTTTTTTTTAACATTACATATATACATAAAATAGGCTATATTATTATTTTTTCTTTATGTATGAAAATATTCACAGGTTAATATAGATATAAAGTGCATATTAAAGATTCTTATCAGTTAGCAAATATTGAATTAGAATTTTTAGATACACTCTTGATTATCTATCAATTTTTTTTAATATAAATATTACACAATAATAATATTTGTTTTAGATATATTGAAAAATTGACTACATATTTACCTATATAGTTATAATAAAAAATAATAATTTGTGATATTATTAGCAATAAAGTAAGATGTTTTTCTAAAAAATCACACATTCAATTGCAAGTACGTGAATTAATTATTGAAACGAGAGAAGGAAAAAAAAACAAGAAACCAGAAAAAAAATCGGTCAGTGTACGACCTTGTATTTGACTTATTGACTCGAAGCCTAAGGCAACTGCAGACATTGACTGTTCGAACATAGATATTGGGTGCTAATTACACTCTTATATGGTAAATGTGTTAGTTAAAATAACCGGAAATCGTTTAAAATTAACTTCCGTTTGGAGATTGATACTAGTTTTCATGGAATTAGACCGCATTCGTGATCTTGAAACAATCGATTCATTGTAACGGATCTTGAGAGTTCATGGTTCATCATGGAATGTGGAACTAAAATTTTATCAACTTTCTACTTTATACATTTTATCTTAAAACACATTTTTTTTTTGAAGTTTTCAATTGCCAATCTTATTATATAGTATAAAAGATTGTATGTTTTTGTCATCGGGCAATCACATTACTTTATGAACTATATCTACAATATATCAATCATTGATTTTCTTCAGTGACAACGACATGAATGTCCAAAATGAGGCAATATCATTTATGATAGTTTCTCTGTTTGTCATTGTTGCAATATTTCGCGTGCAAAATTCGATTTTCGACATTCGTATCCGTTACATATTCAAATGTACACAAATAGAAATATGTGCAAAATACTCAATTTTTTATATATATATATATAAATGTGTATTATATGTTATATATTATTGCACTCACATTTACCAAGGTCGAAATTTTGATATTTTTTCCTATTGAAATTTGTAGAAAAAAAAATTGTCCGTTTGAGTGTAAAAATGTTTTTATTTTAGAAAGTAAATATATTAATTGTCACGATTACGCAAGTGAATTATTTTTTTTAGCAATTTTAAAATGCTTCCCTTAATAAAAATACGTATATAATATGTATGAAAAAATAATCATACATTAAAATAAATTATTTTTAAATACACTTATAATTAATAAAAAAAAATTTAATTTATATTAGAATTTTCTTTCCTTGTTGGAGTTTAAATATTTTAAGTATATAATGCATAATTTATAAAAAATATTAATAATATTTACTTTTAGTACATAAAGACTTAAAAATAAAAGAAAAATGTAAGTTATTATTATAATATTAAAATTATTGCAATAAAATATATAATGAAAAAAATAGAATGTATACTTCATACTTCACTACTATCATAGAAAATACTTCATTACTATCATAGAAAAAAATTAAACGTAATAAGGGCTGTATTTTATTATACTTTTCTGAAAATAATTTGGATTAAAAATTTTATATTTGTAATTTTCTTACATTTGATTGTTTTCAGAGTAATTAAGTCTTTAATATTTGAGAAAAAACTTTCTTCGTTATTCAATTAATTATACTACAACTTATAATCAATGTATATACAAAATGTTAAATAAACAGATTTTTTTTTTTAATACATACAAATTACTTTTTTTTATGTAATATTTACTCATTAGCATATTGAATTAAATAAATTACATGTAGCATAAAAAAAATCAAAGTAATTCATTATAAAACGGTTTCATAATTTATACATTGTCCGTGTTTATGTCATAATGTTTTTATGTCTATTGAATTATAGTAGTTATTTTTTTTTATTATAGTTTATAATTTTCCCTTATACATATTGATATATATATATATATATATATATATATATATATATATATATAAATATAATATATATATATATATATATATATATATATATATATATATATATATATATATATATATATATATATATATATATATATATATATATATATATATATATATATATATATATATACAGGTTAGTAGCTAAAAATTGATATTTTCCGAATGTAACTAACTACTAACTGCAAGGTTTTGTTTTTATGTACGTGTCATAAAATTGTACATATTTATGTTGTGCAAAACTTTCAACATTTCCATATAGTTTGTTGCCGCTCTGTTCTTATAGGCCGATATTGCAAAACAACGTTTCGATTTCACAAACTAATCGAATCTTCCGATCGGACCGCGAACGCAACGTTTAAGAACCGCTGATTTATTGTTTTTCAAATCGTTGCATCGTATAAATGAAATTAAAATCGCGTTTGCACATCGTAATATATAAATTAATATAATTTATATACGTGTAAATCGTTAAAATTTCATGTATTATAATTTTTTTAATGGTGTATATTTAATTTATAATATTATTCAACATGATAACCGGTATTATAAATATGGAAGATATTAAATTAAATGCTATTGACTGAGAATAATGATGGAGACGTTTTTTTTTGCCATTGTTAGAACAATTGTCATTGTTAGACAATTAATAAATACTCAATAAGAAACATATAGAATATAAATATTTTATGCTTGTACTAATTAACACAATATTTCAAGGTTTGGAGTCATATTTCATTTTGCTGTAATCCAATGTCGACTATACAAGTGATCGGTATACTCATTAGTTTTACTGAAAACGTCCTCAATCTAGTATTCGCTGTAGTCAACCTTTATCAACTTTTCTAAAAAAAAAAAGTTGATTTTTATATTAGAAAAAAAATATATTATAACAAAAACCTTTTTTTGTAATAATATAAAAATTCATAATTTATTGCAAATTTTCAAATGCATCACAAAAATATGGAAATATATTATAATAATAATTATTATACAGGTATATAATAATAAAAATAACTGTTAAACTAATCGAAATAGTCTGGTCTTTGTATGTCATATGACAAATGGGCGTATCAAGGTTTTTGGAATATTGCACCAAGCCGGTAATTACACCACATACAATAGATATTCCACTAATTGCTTCGATTTTCAATCATCATATTTCCTCACTTCCTCCAATGGTAACCGTAACCTTAAAATACGACCCGGTTTTTCTCTTTTTAAATATAACATTAATAAAATAGTTTTGATTTATTCCATGATTCAATGTAATAGCTGCCATATAAAGGTATTTTTTAATCGTTTTAATCTTAGATAGATCATGTAAAGCTCGTTAAGATAATTATGAGGACCAGTTATTATTAAATATTGTTTTCCGTAATTGGATTTCTAAGAATTATTAATATTGTTAATAATTAACTCACAAATATTCTATTGGTTTATATATATATATATATATATATATATATATATATATATATATATATATATATATATATATATATATATATATATATATATATATATATATATATATATATATATCGCTAGATATCGAAAAATAAAGTTTGGTGAAATAAATATTATATCTAAACGAGACAGTTCAACAAAATCAATATTTGTAAAAATTAATCAACTTTTTTTTTAATATGTGATTCATTTTTCGAATTAAAAAAAATGATTTTCATTTTACAAGTTTCTGTTTTTCGCTAAATATTTAGTTTTTCTCTATAGATTTTTTAACGAAACTTATATTCTTTTGAAAACCATTATTGTTAAACCATAATATTTTTGAATTGATTTTTCTAGTTATATTATTATAATGACTAACTTATTATGGAATATTAAAAAAAATGATACCAATTTTAACCACTTAATATATTATATATCTACTTCATATATAAATAATCTTTTATATGTAAATAGATTTTCAAAATGTATAAAACAAATTTTATTTATAATATTTTAAGTATAATTAAAAATATACAAAATATATTCAGATTTTAGAACATTTTCGTCTAATTGTATTGTAGTATAATAATTAAATTATTATAAATATCGTTTATGTATTTTTTCTGTTATTATTATCATGTTATATGATTATATTGCATGACACTATAATTGCACGTCATAATGCAGATATTCTTAACCTTTTTTAACCGCAATTAATAATATCATCTGTACAAACATATATCGTCTTGAATACATTTTTTTTAATATAAAAATCAAAATGATTTATTGTATAATCTCTTGTATAATGACTTGATGTATCTCTTTATAATTTTAGTCTACAATACTTGGTTTGAAAATCTTATACCAATTGATACATTGTATCATGAAAAAAAAAACAAACATTAAAATATTATAACATTTTCATGAAGTGTCACGCAATACTTTATTACATTTTAATATATGTACGCTAGAATCTATAATAAATAATCTAGGAATTCTTTCATGGTTCATAACAACAACGATGCCTGATTACAATTACCGATTTAACAACAGCTGATATCCGACAACATACACACTGCTAAGCTTGCAATTATTACACGTAGGCACTGTTTTCTCGGTGCCTACGTGAGAGATTCGAGGTTAAATTCTCCGAGTGGCGTGTTCTTACCATTTCCACTCGATTATTTTTTTCATTATTATTTTTAATTTTCATTTTTATCTTTATTTTTTTTTCTTAATATACAATAAACGTACGTACATATTTATTTATTACCGTTTTTTTTTTTCATGACACAATAAAAGATAGAGTTGATTAGCTGGTTTATCTATCGATACGTTCTAGTCGAGCTGAGACCCCATAACAATGACCTATTCGTCGTTAAGGTGTCCTCGTTGTGTTCTTTTTTTTTTCAGACATTTTTAAAACTCTTGTTCTTTTTCATCGTTGTTGTGCACTGAAAATTGCGATCGATTGTTTATATATTTATATAATACTTTTTTTTTTCAAAATTTAAACGCCACAGTTTCAACGATACACTTCTTCTTTTTTGGACAAAAGTTTTTTTTTTTTTTTGACAAATATATACTCAGTTAGCCTTCATAGTACAATGAGTTGATGTGATCATCTTAGTCGTAATCATCATTATTATTTTTTTTTTAAACCGCAAGGTTGAATTTTATAAAGGAATAACTGCAAAATGTAACATGTTTCGTTAGACATTATTAAAGTGCTATCAACTAAGTCGATGACTATGTTTATAATATATTTTATATATAAAAAAAGAGTTCTTGAAATGTGTCATCAGCCTTTCGAAATGTAATGATATATTTATTTATTTATATTTAAGAAACCTTGTAAAACAAGAATTTGCTCTGGTGTCATTTTTTTTATACTTTTCTCTATAAATGTATTTCAGCATTAAGATATAAGTAAGGTTATATTTTCAAACCTTCATTATATGTTTGTATGTGTGTTAGCGTTTAATATATAATTTATTTAACTTAAATTATGTTTGGTTATTATATTTCAAACTACTTGTGGTTTCCAAATGGCAACGCATTTATTCAATTATTATATTCACTATCATGTAGCAGGTTACGGGTTCAAACTCGTGTTTTTCCTTGCATAATATTATTATTTTTAATTTGTGAATAATGGTTAATATTTAAAATTGTTATAAAAAATCACAATATCAGCTCAATTTTATTATTCTTTTATACGTTGTAAAATAATTTATATTTTAGAGAAACTAAACAAAAAAAGTAAGTTAATTTATTAGAATAAGGTATGTGAGTAAAAATTTCCGATATTCTCCACTGATAATTTTTATGGATCAAGTTTTAACCGGTATATATTTTTTGTTTATATATATATTTTTTTTTTGGTTCATTATATAATTTTATTCGATTCAATGAACATTTACATTTTTTTCTCAAATAACGTCAATACATTATAATGTAATATTTAAAAACCGAGGACGGCCTAATAACGTAACGACTAAAAACCTGAAAAATAATATATGCGGAAAATCGTATAGTATTTAGCAAAAAAAAAAATGCTTTCTAGAAGTCTAAACTTTCGAAAAGCTAAAAAAATGCATCTTAATCAATTTTTTTAATTTTAAACATGTCAATATATTTAAATACGATAAATGTATTGACACTTTTTTGTATAAATTAAAATCTTTTAATATATATATATATATATATATATATATATATATATATATATATCTTAAAAGCTGAAACGAATTCGTTTCAAAGCGTTATTCAGGCATGAAAATTCAATGATTTCAAATATCGATTCGTGACAGCTATAGATAGACAGTGATTAAATTGTCCGAAAATTGATCAATAAAAATCTGAAAAATAAAATATTTACAGTGGTTCTTGCTCAAGAAAACCTAATTCGAAATTTTCATTTTTTTCCACGAATTTTCAAATAACTTATGGTGATTTTTAACGACAGAAATTCTATCGTTTTTTACCTTAGTCATCAATGTAATCGTTTCTATCGAACTACTTCTGATATGTTATTTATTCACTTTTTACAGCATAAACCGAGAATAACAAAAAACAAATTGATAAAAATTTAATTGAAAAAAAAATATAGAAGGTGTTTACTTTTTTCTACGAACGCTGAAGCATTTCACTTTTCGTCGTTCGAATGTAAAACCTTCGCTTTCAAGATCGGTCGATTCCTTTGGATTATCGTACTCCATACGTCCTAGACTTCCACTTGAGGTTAGTATCACAAGAACGACGTTAAAAAAAATTCAATAGTCATAAATTAATAAAAATGACCGACCTCGCGACGGTCAAAGACCTCAGAATAATAACATAATCACGAAGATTTCTATTGAAATTATATAGAAAAAAATGATTCATGGATATCAGGATAATGAAGTAGAAGAAAAATGGAAGGTTTTACAAGTTTTAAAAATTAATATATCGTTATCTAGTCGTATAATTGATTTTTTTTTGAATGTCAAAAAAACGATTAAAATTGTCAACTTTATAAAGTATATAAAAATAATGAGTCGTATGTTCGATTTCCTGGTTCTTAACGGCGTTCGACTCGTTTTAAACACGCGATTTAACCGCTTGTTAATTATTTATGCAAGTGTAGTATTATATATAAATATATAAATACAAAAAAAAAATAATAAACACGAGTATAGAGCATTTAAAAACGGGTGTTGCTATGAGGTCTTGGTCACGAACGTTGACTTTTATCAAGTTATTTAAAACTGGTTGAGATGATTTTAAAATAACGTTAAGCCGTCGTCGATTATGTTGAATACTTTGAATTCTTCGTGTGATGTATTTTATTTTATAACAATTACTATGTAAATGTATTATGTCACTATATATGAAAATGGGTAATTGTAACGTTTAAATACAATTTAATCAATTTTAATAATATTTAGATATATAAACAAAACAGTATCAATCGTTTCAGCGTTGAAAATCATTACTGAAATCTTTAGGTTTAAATCAAACAATTGTATTTAATTTGTCGAATTTATTTCTTAAATATATCAAACATATTCAGTTATTATTTCATGACTGAAATCAAGTCTCTAAATAAGATATTCGCTCTTCGAATATTTCCTAATTAAATAAATAATTTATTTTTCATCTTATTTTATAATAAATTATCTATTTTTAAAGAATTAAAATAAAAATTTCTACACCATATTATTTTTGTTTAAATATATATATAGTATTTAAAATTTAAAATGTGTCGTTTTTCTCTGAATTAAAGCGTTTCTAATCTACAATTATCTTACTAAAATATAGTATTATAATTATTTTAAATATAATAGAAAATTGCCTTAAGCACAAATATTAAATACTGTATTGACCTAATAAAGTTCCTTCAACTGTAATTAAATATAAATCCTTGAAAAAAGTATGTTATCAAAATAATTATTAAAAATATTTATTTTTTACATATATAATTTAATTATTTATCGATGATATATTAATGTATAATATAATCGTTTATAAAAATATTTGACAATGACAAAATTAGAGAAATTTTCGCGATTCAACCTTCGCTTAATCTCGTTCGTTCGATCGCCTTTTCAAATCCGCATTTCAGAATTTCACAAAAATTCAACAGGAAACGGATTAGATTTTGCAAAATGACGAATATACGATATATCTATATATAATAATTCATTTTACTGAACTGGTTCGATGAAAATCAAAAATAAATTGATATTATAATGCGGAACGGCGTGAATTTTATTATATATCGTCATGTTCTAATTTCTTCGATAGGATATACGCATATTCGAGCATAAAAATATCGTGTTTCTAATAGAGAAACATCCTTATTATTGTATATATAATATAAAAATCATTATTTTATAATAAAATATCTAATAATAACAAAAAAAATATTGATTTTATAAGTAAAAATCTGTTATAGTTTAATCGGTTAAAAAAAAAGAATTCGTTTAAAGCATGATTGGTTCTATATATTAAAATTTACATTCGCAAAAAATATTTTTTTCTAGAAAAAATACAAAAATAAATCAGTTTCAACTTTTTTATATAATTATAATTATTTAATTTGAGAAATATTTCAAATTATTTAGCTAAATATTAAATTTAAAATTGATAAATGATTATTGAAACGAATTTTTCTGGTTTGCTGAAATTTTTGGAAACGTTGCTTAAAAATGACCATTTTTAGTAATTTTCTTAATCAATATCATATTGCAATCGTTAATTGAAGATCTACTTTCATTTTAGCTTTTTTTTTCGGTTAAATTGTTTCAAGCGATAATAATATAAATTTGCACATTGAGTAATTGACGATAATGTTGAACTAATTATTGCGAATACGCATTGCAATCAATTGTAATTTTTTGCATTTATTTATTTATATGAATAATTGTTGTTATATTTATAATTAATTAACTTCATGTTGATTTTTCTATTTGATATAAAAAAGTGATTTCCTTTTCGTAACTTTATTGTTTTCTAAATTTAATGCAGAAAAATTATATAGATATTTTAATAATTAGTAAAAGGAAAACGATAATCAATATAACATGTTTTATTCAAAAGATTTTTAAATTTTATATTTAAAAGTAAATTAAAAGAATAAAAATAATTTTGATATGTGTGTTTTATTAATTATATGATAAATAATTGTTATACATTGTTTTATGTATTAAAAATTATAAATAAAAAACTCGATCGTTGCTACACAATATTAATTTGTAATATGAAAATTAAATATATATTTAAAAATTTGTTGCATTTTTTTTCTATTTTACTTTAAATACTTCTTAATTATTCTTTTAAATAAAAATGAGTAATAAAGGAACTATTTTTATATTATTTCGATATAAATCATCTTCTTGAAACAAATTACAATTTGATTCGATTTCCATTTTAATCAAATATATATAAAATTATTTTAAATTGGAAAAACTTAACATTCTTGGGCATGTTTTTTTTTTAATGTAAAAATAAGTAAAATTGTCAATTACACTACTTTGAATATTTTCAAAGTCAATTTGCAATCAAATAATAATTATTTGTTACGAGGACATTTTCGTTGCAATTTTTATTAAATTGACCTCAATTTTTCATAACTGATTCAAGAATTTACTAATATAACATACATACTTTTTTTTACGAAATACGAATGTGCAATGTATCGATATAAATTTACAAATATATATAACACAAAATTTTCACAAATCTTATCTAAAAAAAAAATATGATAATAAATAAATAGCAGTTAAAAATAATTTATATTATCTCACATAACGTACGGTAATATATCAAGATTTCGAGATTTAATTTAAAATTAATTTTAAATCATTAACATATATCATATTTATTTATGTATACCGATTATAAAATATCGTGATTGGAGCGGTCTCATTTGTGTATAATGCGAATAAAAATACATGGTTAAAGGTCTAAAACCCCCTTTCGATCGATTCGACCTTCAATATTTTAAGACTATTTTCATTGTGAAAAAGTATATGGCGAATTGTTAAAGCCGTGAATGTCGACGACGAAATTTTTCGAAAGATATTATTATAATATATTGAAATAATAACAAAAAAAAATGTATGTAAAGAACTATGTCAAATCGACAATGTCAAAGCTGAAGTGAATTTTAGGGACAACGGATTAATTAAAATGCATTCAAGGTGACCCCGAAATTTTACACGGTTTCAAGGGAAAAATACGAATGAAAAGTCACGTGCAATATTTTTCTTTTTTCAGCATGGAAAATTTCGATAACCTTTATATATATATATATATATATGTGTGTGTATTTTTCATACATTTAATATAATAAACATATATATTTCATAGAAGGTTTTAATTTTTCTGATATTGACCTGATTCATCTCATAAAATAGTACATGATTTTTCTAAAAGTCCTGTAAATTTAGTCACCATATTGAATTCCATGAAAAATAAATTAATTCAACAAACACTTTAAGGTCTATCTTATATATGCGTAAACAAGTTAATTATAAATAACCTGGAAAATTATTATCACATTTACCTCGGAAAACGCGCTTATGTTCGAATTTTGTATTAAAAACTTAAAACGTGTTGTGACTTTGGATATTAATTTTCAATATAATTTTACATGTGTAAAATGCAATTTAAATTATTTACAAATTTTCAAGAAGACCTTGTTTTTTCGATGTAAATCACGTAAAATTTAATGCGAAAATATTTTTAATCATTATATTATATATACATATATCATGCATCATTAGATTGCGTTTAGCTATAATATTTTCTATCAATTATGCGTGTGATTTTTTTTTTTATTTTCTATCACGAAATCGGCACAAATATATATTATAATTGTTCTATAGCCTCGATCGTTTTGGGTGCGTCCGGTTATAATTTAACCGGCTAATAACGATATTTAAAAGGTTAAAATGCCGGGTAAACCCGTCGGTTTAGCGGCAAGTTCAAGATTTACACTGTAAAGAGCGCGTCCTTCGAGCGGATCTTGACTGATTGTGCAAAAACCGATGAAACCGGAATTTTAAGTGTTCTCGATATTTTATATACATTTTCCTCATAGTTTACTATAGGGAAAAGTTTAATCGGGTTCGAAGCCTACGTGCGAGTTTAGAAGGTCGAATCGTTTGTTTCGGTTTTCGTTTATTTTTTGAATTGAAAATGTCAGAAGAAACCGCGCGAAAATCGAACGTATATATTTATATATATATATATATATATATATATATATATAATGCTTTATAAAAAAAATATAACCTGTGATTAAATTTAGAGCTGACGACTAGGTTCTGTATAAAACAAATCAATTACAAATAAAAATAGTTTCCTTATAAAGTCCTTATTATTATATTGAAATAAAGAAATGAATACATGTTTTAAATATAATGTCAAAATAAAATGTTTAGAATATTTTTAATTATTTAATGATATCTAAATTTTACTTCATATATTTATTGTAATGCTTATAGAAAATGAACTTTTTTAAATAAAAATGAATGACAATGTAATATATTATAATAAGAAATAAACTTTATAGATTGTATTGAATAAAAAAATAGTTAAATTTTATTTTATTTATTTATTTTTCTATAATATTGGGTTGTGGACCGTAAAGAATTGAATCATACATCTAATGTTTAATCTTTCTGTAAAACTATACTTATTAATTTACTTGTAGTTAGTTGATCCATTGTTAAACTTTTATTTTAATATAAATATAAAATCTTTAAATAAAAAATAGTATCTAAAGGTTAAATGTAGAACTATTGATAAAAAAAGAATTAATTGATCTTAAAAACTCGTTTTAAAATGTTCTATAGAAATAAAAAGAAGAACAATTGATAGTTAAAATTATATATCAAATAAAATTATTAAAAGAAACAATTTTTAGTTTATTCATACTAACATTAAATTATAATACATCGATGTATTAAAATAATATTTTAATGCTTTAGAAATATAATGCAATATTATTGATATTTAGATTATAACAATTAAAATACAATTCGATTGTAATAAAAAATATTACATTAAGGAAGCAAACTATTCTTCAAAGGTCACGATCTTTGATAATAACACACTTCAAAGACAGTCATGGATGAAAAAGGAAAACAAGTAGAGCAGCAAAGAACAGGTTCGAAACTTTGTACGGTTCTAATGTCGACATCGACAAAAAAATAAAACGATCGACGACTCTTTATTTTTATTTTTTTTTTATGTAATTATAATATAATAAAATATATTATAAGCATCGTTATTACTATGGACAATTGTAAAGACAAATGCCAATTACCGTTTTGAATTTTCGCATTTTGCCGCGCTCTCGACGTTTTTATATTAGCGTGAGATTTTGTAAGAATTTCGACCTTGCTTTCGTTTTTAGAACCGGACACCGGGATTCTATCATTTCCTTTTATAATATATTTGTATATATATATATATATATATATATATATATATATATATATATATATATATATCGCGCTAGATATGAATATTGAAATTGTGAAAACACGGGAAAAGGAAAATGATAAGGTTGGAAAACGACAATTTTCTTAGCACGTACGATGAGCGATATTTGAAAATCATATGACATCAACAATTTTTTTATAGATTCGTTGTAAATTAATAATGAATAAATATACAATATGTATAATAGTTATGTAAAATTAGATTTTTTTTTACTTAAAAATTATTATATTATATAATCAATAATTTTTGAAAAAAATAATCATGTATGATAAATATATTTTTTTAATAAAAAAAATGTAAGAACTTTTGTGTCAACTTAAAAAAATGTTATATAAATATGATAAATAACAACTGAACAATGAATAAATATATTTGTATTGAAAAATTCAAATAAATATGTAAAAAAAACTCAATATTTTTATTATTATTTTTATATAGCAATAAAAATAAAACATTTATATTTGTTTATTTTTAATAATTAAAACGAATACAGTCAAATTTGACATTAACCCAGTAAAAGATACGATTTCTAAAACATAAAAAAATTACGATATATATATATATATATATATATATATTATATAGACATATAACGAATTCATTAAAATGTTTTATATAATTGTAAACGTGTTATAAAATTAATTTTATTATTCGAAAAACGATATAAAACTATTAAAAGAAAAAAAGAAAAATTAATAAATGTAAAGCAGTTAAAAATATGTACACAATTTCCACAGCGTAAAATATTCAAGATTAGACTTTAAATTACGAAAAAAATAAATATTTATATTGTAAAAGTCAATATAGTGATATTCAAAAAAAAAGGTTGAACGAACAAATATTTGAGTTATTTATGAAATATATTTAGAAATTATATCAATATTTGTGAAAATTCTAAAGAGAAAAATAACAAATCATTAAAAATACATTTAGAGTGATTGTTAATTATATACGAATTTTATTTTATATGATTATAATTATATATTCATAACTAAAATTTTCAATAAATATACACTATATTGTTGAAAATTGCATTAAATTGAATTGAATATGAAAAGCGATTGTGCTTTTTCATTGTATATATAATAATAATAATACACGGTAAGTATAGTAATTTTAACCGTCAAAAAATATGAATTGAATCAATCGGATTCGGCGTTCGTGACAAATTCACAAATAAATAAATAAATAAAAATAGCAATAAAAAAAATAAGAAAAATCAGCAATTGAAAACTAATGACATCATTCGCATTAGAAGCAATTGAAATTAAAACAGCACAATTTCAACACTCAATTAAAAGTCTATGGAACGAGGTTAGCGAGATATCTGAAGCAAGAAATGGATCATTTTGAAATATATATATATATATATATATATATATATATATATATATATATATATATATATATATATATATTTCTACTATTGATTTAAATTTTATCGAAATATAAAATGGCATTTTTTATATTCATTTCATATATATTATATATAAAATTAATGTTAATATTATTGATAACACATTTCTTGTCTATATAATCAACTTCGACATTTATATTAGCCTATGGCCAAAGTTCGAAATATAATCAATTATTTATAATTTTTATTTATTAAATTATAAATGTGCATATTCAGTTTCGAGATTATGCAATAATATTTTGCATTGTATAATTCTTTATAAATTTGACATTTAGATTAGATCCGCAAAGTCATCTTTAAAGGGTATATCATAATTTAGTGAAAATCATGGGGTTAACCTTTAATGTGGGTGGAGTTCGGCGAAACGAACCTAAATCATTATTTATTGTTATATTTTTATTTTTTTAAATTAAAAAAAAAACGTATAAGTTATAATAGTGTTGATTTTATTAAATTTATGAGATAAATTATATAAATAAATACGAACGAATAAAATAAAATATGGTTCTAATCCTTTCGATTACGTTTTATAAATCTAATAATCATTTTAATTAAATTATTGTGTGTTAAATTTCTAATGAACTAATATATAAAATTCAGTGTAACTAGTTTAGTGCTACTTTGAAACTAGTTTATTAATTATGAAATTTTATTTCAATATCAGAAATTATAAAAAAAATCGTTTTTTTGCAAACTTTATATATGCAAAATATTCGTAAGGATGTAAAAACAATGACAATAAAGAGTTAAAAATAAAAAAAAATGATGTCAAAAACAGGAAGTACTCAAGAAGGACATTTCGTCTGAAATTAAGCTAAGATAACCCGTTCAGGGCTATTAAATCAATGGTAATTATTACTTATCAGGCGCAGTAATTTAAATAGAAATTTATTTACTTACTCATCATTATTTATAATTTTAGTACAAAGAGATATTATGTTTTTTTTTAAGTATCGCACTATGCAAGACTAAAGTCAATATTTTAAATATGATATAAACGTTAAAATTGCTAAAAAAAATAATAAAAATAATTTAGTATAAAAAAATATTTTTAATCAAATCATTATAAATGTTTTAATATAATGTTGTCTATATTTTAGTATATATATATATATATATATATATATATATATATATATATATATATATATATATATATAAGATTTCAACGATTAAATAAATCATTAAATTATTAAACTAATTTAAGAGCTACGTTTACGTGCATCTGGTTTGCTGATAAAGCACTTTCCATTTCACGCGCTACGGCTTGTTCAATTATATTATTATTATTTTAGTAAAAAAAAAACAACGCATGTAATCTTCCGATTATATTATATTATGGTCAGTAAGACGGTTCATCTAAATTCATTGAGTAAAATTTGAATTATATAATCTGAAATTATGTATTTTTATTTTTTGGTGAAATTTTTTTTAGATATGCTAAAGAAAGCTTTTCATACTTGTAAATTATATCATATTGAATATTTCATTATAATATATATTTATATATTATTTATAAATACTACGAATCTTTACGTTATCCTTTTATATAAATTATTATATTTATACTTCTCAAAGGAATATTTAAAAAATAATTATAAATCTTAGGAGTGAAATGATATAAATAATAAAAAATGATAAAATCTTATATACTATATATATTAGAAAATGTTAAAATATCGTCAATTTTAATGGCTAACATTCTCTATAATAATTATTTCTAACGAAACCGTCTCTGCATTGTTTCAAAATAGCCGAAATAGTTCGGTGGATAATATTTTGATGAAACATTGTTTTGACGGTGTCCTGTTTATGGCATTTTATGAGATATTCGAGTGATGTGATATTACAGGATAATGTTCAGGACGAACTACGTCTAAATAATTCGATAATTAAATTACCTTCGACAATCCATTAGTATCGGATTAAAAATTACAATATTTTATTTCATAAAATATCTAAAATTCTAGAGACACTTTTGTAAATGAAAAAGGACACTATTTCAGTGTATTTTATCTATTTTACACCCTTGTCGTTTATTCTATTTTAAGAGAACTCTGAATGTGACGTTTCGAAACAATTACGTAAAATTCACTCACCCTTTTTTTCCACTTTAATGAATTTTACAATTACTCTCAGTGTTTAGATGAAAAACTCATACCAATTTATATAATATTATTATATTTACACATAAAACGTTGTCGAATCGATTATATTGTACGACAAAAGCAATTTTTTTCTTATAATAAAAATTTCAAAAAAAAAAACCGCTTCCTGAATTATTGTAAAAAATAGAATCGCGTTTAATAATAACAAGTAATTGATCGTGTTTATTCGTAATTACCATTAAAATCGAATAAAATAAAATTCAAAACTGTCGTATTGATAAAGCGATATCCTTGTAAGGATATGTCTTTGTAAGGAACGAAACACTATTAATGTATGATAATTTCATGGAAGAATTTTTAACATGTATTGTCGCTGGCCTTTTTTGAACGGAGGTGGAAAATCACTTTATAATATGCCTTAAATATTTTTTTTATAAATAGGTTATATATATATATATATATATATATATATATATATATATATATATATAACCTATTACTTTTTAGTTAAAAAAGAGTTTGACAGTCTTGTAAATTTAAGCTTTTATTGAAAATGTCATTATACTGATTTGTGTAAAAAAAATTATATATTCTCTTATATTTAATAAAAAATCATGTTTAATAAAAAAAACATTCAAGATTTTAATTATAATTATTATATAAAAATAAATGAATCTCTTATATGATTTTATTAACAATAAAATTATTTTTAGTTTTATATATTATATTTTCACAAAGAAACATTAATTATTAATATTTTTTTCATACTATCAAAACATGATATATATATATATATATATATATATATATATATATATATATATATAAATTCTCAATTATTAATTATATGAATTAATTTTTAAGTATATTTTTATGTGAAAAATAAATTTAAAAAAATTAAATTGATATATTATTATATATACTAATGGTAAGTGTGTTCATAGAAAATTTGAATAATTTGGATCAATGAAAACGTTCATATCCTCGATACAATTAAACCAAGTTCAATAACAATAATGAATAATAACACACACACACACATATAACCAACATATTGAACCGGTGAAAATAAAATACGTATACAAAAAAATAAATAAATAAATAAATAAAAACAAGTGTATCATTGAAGAGTGCGAGCAACGTTCGAGAAAAGAGAAAGATCACTGGCATCAGAACCTTGACCAGTGTCCACATGTGAGCACCGAACACATGACCGTATCATACTACTATACATTATCACGAGTAACAAAACCGCGTTTTTTTTTTTTTTTTTTTTTACTTTAATATCAAAAGAGCCTAGATGGCGGCCTTTCCGGGTACATTCGCCGTTCGGAAGGCCATCTTCCACCGATTACCAGGTATATAACCGGCACGTAAGTGGACACAGAAACTATTCACTGACCGCATCAGTTACCCGATATACGCTTCTGTTATAATAAATCGAACGATAATTTTTATCGTCCTTGAAGTATTGTGAAGAATATTGTCGTAATCGTCGTTTTTCTGCCTCCACTACTGTTTTATAGTCGAAGACTTCTTCCGCAGCATTCAACATTGCCTACGGTCAGTTCGTTTCGAGTGCCAACGGCCGCAAGCTGCATATTTAACACTCTACTCTCCGTGTTAAAATAGTAAAAATAAAATAAACGTGTTCAGTTCTTATTATTTTATACTATTTGTATTGTGACCGGATTTATCGACAAATCATCAAATATGAAATTCGTAAGTTTTCCAATGACAATTATACTTTTATTATGAACGATGTTTCATGAGCTTGTGCCATTTGGATATTGTAAAAAAAAAAAATAATATGATCACTGAAAATATACGCGTGAAAGTGGTTTTATATGTTTATAATAATTGTCGTTTTGAAGCGGTTGTATTATATAGTATATATATTAAAATTAAAAATTAAGTATTTTCATCGTGGCTCGTAATATGATGATGAATGATGAAGAGATTTTTTTTCCGCCGATTCATTCGGAATAAGATGAGAAAAAAATATATAAGAATCTTTTCTTTGCATTTCTAATAGAAGTGATTGTAAAATCGATATAAAAGTACTCATTTTTATTGCTTGTAAAACATTTCATTGTGTTCGATGTTTAAAATCGTTTTATAAATATTATAATTTATACCACTTTTTTATATCTATAATATTAGTGATCTTATCAATTTGGTAAAGTTTAAGAAATATCGTTTCAGTAGTTTTATATATGAGTTTATTTTTATTGATGCGAATTAAATTTTTTTGACAAATTCATTTTAAAATAAAATATATAATAATATTTTTTATGTACAAACAAAAATTTAATTGCATAAATCAAATAAATTCATAACTATTATATTTCTCGTAGCAGTTAAATTTATAATAATTATGATAAACTTTTGCTCAAAATCAAAGCCATTAGGATATTAACATTATTATATAATTTATTTAAATTATGAAATTTAATTTTTATAAATTCATACTTTATATGAAAAACATTTCTAATTTAATATTTTTTTCTATATATAATAAAAATGATTATTTTTATTATATATAGAAAATCAGAATAAAATTTAACATATATGAAATATTTACAATTGTCACATATTAAATAGAATTAAATCTTCATTAAAATATATTATATAGTTTAATTTGTCATAGTAATATTTATGGTATATAGGGGAAACATTTTCATAAATGTCTGAGTGATAAAAAATTATTTGATTCATTTCGTAATTCAAAATGAAAAAATGTCGAAATAGAACGAAAAAAATAAATATAAATAAATAAATAGGATTTGTGTAAGAAACGGAATATATTTTGCAATAATACCATTATATCACAAAAACATAAATAATTATTATCAATTTATCGATTTTGCGGATATTGAAGAGAACGTCACGTTTCGCGTACAATGAGATCGTTCCGAACGAGTTTTCTCGCACATAAGAATAATATATTTATATTTATTAATGCTTATTTAATAATATATCCGAGGAAAGGAAAAGTTAACGGAGACAGTAAATCGTTTATAATATATATATATATATATATATATATATATATATATATATATATATATATATATATATATATATATATATATATATATATATATACAAACGATAAAGACTCGTTTTTCTTTTTCACTCAAGGTTAATTAAAACGATACGAGTTCGGAAAATTGACCGTTAAAAATATCGTGAAATTGACGGATATTTCGCGCTTTATATATGTTGCTGACAATAATTTTAATTTTAATTGAATTATATTTGATTTAAATTTTTTGTTGTTCTTTATTAACCGATATAAAAAAATTGATGACTGAAACATTTAGATTAGAATAAAAGAAAACTATAATAAATTATCAAAATATTTTATATAAAGTTGATACATAAATTTATATTATCTACAAGTAGATCATTGTTCAGATTCTTATATATATATACTCATAATAAAATTTTGAAAAATCAACTGTAATTTAATGTAAAATATATAAAAATTATCAATAACACATATAACACTCTTAAATACGTATGATATATATATACATATATATTTTTTTTAATAATGTTCTCTCTTTTGTATATATCAATGTTGCCTCGAAGAGCCAATTTCACTTTCTTGCTCAGAGGCTGTTTTGGTTGTTGATCATTCAACACCAACCTGTCGAGTGAAAACTTTACTATATGTATATTAACAAGTTTAATTAGCTTAATTTAAACTATTAATCGCTTTTCCATATGCAATAATACCATATCTATTATATGCATAATGATTATAATATACCATCATATATATATATATATATATATATATATATATATATATATATATATATATATATATATATATATATATATATATATATATATATATATATATATATATATATATATATTTGAAATAGTTAAAATTGTAAATCCGGTTCATGAGGTTTATTTGTTAATTTAACCGTAAAAAAATAATGGATATTTCATTGAATCCATTTCGCGAACAAAATCATTGTCTATTAGTAAAATTACAGTGATTTCTTAGTCGAAAAATCATAATTGCAAAGTCGACGCGGTAATTTGAATTTTAATTGTGGTTTTGTGGAAAATTGCCACTTTATTTATGCTACAATTTATATTGAAGTTTATTATTTCATCATTGAAAATTTTTCGCCAACAACAACAACAAATAACAACACACCTACAAATAATGTCTTTATCGGCGATTGAACTCACATTTTCAACAAGTAAACGATTGAAATTTTATATCAGTTACAATATTAATGTTCGCAATAAAAATGTATACAATATATAATATTGTCAGATTAGTACATATTTATTATTATGTAATATTTTATACTTTTATGAATATATCCATTTTCATGTGGTTTTCATAATGTATGACATAATTATAGATGCACTTGTGATATAAAATATTTCAGTAATCGATATCGTTTTTGATTAATATTTTAATATATTATAAGGAAGTATTAAATTTACTATAAGATATATATTATCATATTTTTATACATAATATATGTTAGTATAACAAAGAAATTAGTTATATATTGATGCAGTATATGAATATATATACAGCCAGCATAATTTAGTAAATAGAAAATTATGCATAGTTTTACGTAAATATATGCATTATGCACTTATCGTTTGAAATGTGATACAATGTAAATATCAATTATAATAAAATATTTAAAAAAATGTATATGCACTTCAGAGAATTAATTAGTATTGCGGTTGACCTTAAACAAGTTTAATGCAATCGCCGATTACAATATTTACATTGAGTTAATCTATGATAAACAAAGAGATTTGAAACAAAACAGTGAACAAAGATATCGAAAAAAATCTTAATTGCAATTTTCACGTTTCTATGAATAAATTTAGTTTTTTTTTAGAAGAAGAAAAATATATTTAAACATCGGCATTCCGATTATGCAACGGTGCTAGAAAAACTTTCTTCTGCGATAATTTTACATTTTCACGTCAAAACGTAAAATGTGATAATTTATTTTAGATTAACATTAGTTAAAAAAATTTTTTTTTCTCTCTACAAATGAGCTCGCATTTTCACGCACTAGCATTCGTACGGAATATATAAATTGTAAATAATTACAATTTCATAATGAGACCGGAGAAAACGTCTAATAAATCATTAGCATCCGATGGTTAAAATTCACGATACGATTAACGGACTCGGTTAAATTTTAAAATTAAACTGTAAAATTGCCCGAATATATATATATATATATATATATATATATATATATATATATATATATGTGTGTATTTTTTTTATAATCACGAAAAAAAGATTGTATAAAATTCGTTACACGGGTTACAAAGTGTGAATTTCATACGTTGTCGACCTCACGTACTTTTTTATTTTCACTTCAAATATTACCACATTTTCATCTTATATGAACAATTTGACCATAAATAAATGAAGGCTGTATAAAGTGAAATCTCGATATTTTTTTAAACTTAAAAAAAGTAATTCATTTTATACGCCTTTCTACCGAAGTATTCAAATAAAAATATCATACTCATTTATATATGAATTATTACTTTGTGATAAAAAAATAGTGATTTATTGCCATATTCAAATTAATCAGAAATATTTATAAATGACAAATTAACAATTATCTGAAACAACTAAATATTTATAAAGGCATAAATCAGATTTTTAATATTATATTATATAATAATAAATATATTTATATAGATCTAATGTATAAATTTCGTATTACATTTGACAGTTGATTTCTCTTATATTATAATAATCACAAATAACGATTGTCTTATTTTATATACTGAAATGTATCAATTTTAATTTGTGACATTATTTATGTCGAAATACGATAAAACAAATATTTTAAATACGCATTAAATGTGGGTCATCAGTGTAACCATATTTTGATAGAAAATAATATATATCGCAATTTCACAAAATATTTTCCTCGATCCATTTAATTTCATTGTGCAATAAATATACGAAATAATGAATTATCATAATTTTTTGATTATCACTTGCAAAATATATTTTGTCTGTTTAATTATTTAGATATGAGTTATAAAAATATTGTTTTAAAATGAGCATTGATTATTTATTTGAAATTTAGATAGAATTTTATTTGCAAACTCATACTTGAAGACTTAAATCAATATTTTAAACGCACAATCAAATATTTTAATCTGCAAAAGGAAATGATGTAAATAATGAAACGTTCGAAATTGGCAAATTCAGTATAGCTGAAAAAAAAATGTAATCATTGATTTATTCGGTATTCATTTTTCAATTAACCGTTCAAATGGCCGACGTGCAATTGTAAATAATTATTAATAAATTGTAAAAGTTTAAGTCAGTCGACACCGAGATTTATTTATAAGACACGATTGAGCCTGTCCAGTTTTCAGAACGATCGAAAGTTTCGATACGTATCTCGAAAGCAAATGTGGCAAGAAAATTTCATAATGAATATAAAAAAGGGAAGCAATTTGCGATTTAGTTCAGCTATTTTTCATGCCGGATCTTGTCGCTTCGCATTAAAAACGGACCGAGTTTTAATACATTAATCGTTATCGATAATATATATATATATATATATATATATATATATTATCTATCAATATTATTTATGTAATGTCGATTATTATTTCGTTTAGTAAAAAATGTCTAAAATAAAATACGCACTTTCACGCGTTAATAACGATTCACGTGTACTCGATTATGAAATTGTCGGCCTATTATAGTTTTACGTAAAGCGAAATTCTAAATATCTCATTGTAGTTTTGAAGATGCGAACGATAAATAACACATAGGACACAAGTGCATATACCATATACGAAATTCTGTTATTTTATAATAACATTCCACATCTTGTTCGCGACCATTTAGAATTATTATGTTGTTGTTACGTTTAACTTTTAACCATTTAGCAAAGAATGAATAATGATCGACATTATTGATTGTGCTCTTAATCCGCATCGATCGAATTCTAGCTCGACCGGGTCTAGATAATGAGGTTTCGAGATATTTTTTTTTTTGCATATTCAATTGATTTATCAGAGAATTTAATCGCATACTTTGTTGCGTTCGAGTTCAATTTGTTAAGCGTTTGCACATACAGAACCTTGCGTTCAAATTTGTCACGCTCTCAAACACACGTATTAACTTTTATAAACTGTTGTGATTTATTTATCGATCAGTCTCGAATTGATGATACTTCGTATATATGATTTATTTAATTATGAATGATTATTTAATTATGATACTGTTCTAAAGTTTTCTCATATAAATATAGAAATTTGCTATGTATTAAATTATAATTCTATTCATTTTAAGCACTTAGACATTTTCATTATTTTTTTTTAAATGAAGAAACTCATTATATCCATTAAAATTTAATAATACGAATTCTGAAAGCATTTAAAATAAATTTTTAATATATATATATATATATATATATATATATATATATATATATATATATATATATATATATATATATATATATATATATATATATATATATATATATATAAATAAAAAAGAAAATCGATGAACTGCGGTTAGGTAAAAGTTGAACGAACGACCCTACGTTACGAATGTCACCTTTGCTAGACCGTAAAAGCCTATAATATAGTTAAAGCTAATATTCAACCCCGTCTTCTATATTTACGTATCAAGACACACCTGAATTCGCACACCGCACTCAACAGGTGAACCACCGAAACGACGTTCATAAAATATATATATATATATATATATATATATATATATATATATATATATATATATATATATGAATACGTATATGTTTAGTACGAAAACTAGTCTTTGACACTCGCGTGTAATCACGTGTATACGTGTGAATAACCTTATCACGTGACAAGAGCAAATCTACGATGTGCCGCAAGTATTTATTATTGTCTACTATTACAAAAGGTCAGTTAAATACGTATAACAACAAATATATACATAAAAGACTATCGAATTGAACAAGAAACGTTCTACAATTACTTGAGGACAACCTGTGACCCCAAGAAGGAGATTCGTTTTAGAATAAAATAAAACAAAATTAAATTCATAGTCATGAAAAAGTATTTAACGTCGAAAAGCACAAATATTGAACTAAAAATATGTATGCTTAGATGTTACTTATTTCACGTTTTTTCTATATGGTGTTGAAACATAGACGCTATACCACTGGAACCGAAAATCGTCTTCGAGATCTTGTACTATTGAAGAATAATAATAATGTCTTAAACCGATAAAGTAATAAGGAGGTTTTGAATAAAATTAAAAGAAAAACAGAAATAGTGAAAACTTTTAAAATAAAATAAAAAAAAAAAGATCTATAGAAAGCCGTCAAAATTCATGGCTTGAAGACAATAGTTGAACATATAGCTAATTAATTGTAAAATACGTATAAATTATATCAAGGTTGTTGAACTGGTGTGATGTTTATTCAACGATATTTTAATATATACCAATTAAAATCGTATCATAAAATAGGCACCGACAGGAAATCGAAGAAAACTCAAAACTGGGAGGTGTGGCAGTTTTCCTTGCCGTTTTCACTTATCACGTCGTCATTCATTTTATAACTCGTTTTCGTGGCAATGACATTACAAAGAACGAATGTAACAGACATATATATATATATATATATATATATATATATATATATATATATATATATATATATATATACTTTAATGATAGCGTCTCATATAAAATTCAGGTATATATGTGTGTGACGCAATACAACCTGATTGCCCAGCCTTGTCTTGTGTAATATGGCCGATGTAAAAACCACGGTCATGTCAGCAAAATGCACTCTTCGGCAGACATCAGAGTAAACGAATTGCATCCATGTCCGAGAATCGACGACAATTTTGACCCCATTTGTACATTCGATATGTGCTTATTTGAATTTACACTTTCCCAATTTCAATATTGCATCATTTGATCTTTTTTTGTTCGTATTCAAGTGAAATAACATGTTAATAATATTTTCTAAAATATTTTCACTTCAATATATATATAAAAAATAATTATATATTAAAAAATATAATTATAAATTAATTTTCTCAAATCTATTTCAACCCTGTTTGAATAATCTACATAAATAGAAAATAAAAAAAAAATTGAGATTAATATCTACCTTAACACTCTTGAATCTAGATCTTATATAATATTCACTATTAACAATAATTTTTAGTAAGGTGACCAACTTATTTTCATAAAAAAACATTATATTCATTTGAACAATGATACACTATAATATAAAGTGACCAGATTTTGACGATGAAAAATATATACAGAAAGAAAAAACAAAAAACAAAAAAAAAACGATAAATATCAAAAAGAAGGATTTTAAGACACTTTACAGAAGAGGACATAACTTAAAAAGAATGATTGTCCTCTCTAAAGGAGGACAGATGGTCACCTTATTTTTAAAGATGTTTAATTCTAGTTTGACTCCAATAAAATGTTAAAAATATTTTTCAAAAATATCAATCATATTGACAATCAGTATTGCAGAAAAAATGTTTAAATTTTTATTTATGATATATGATATGAATAATTTAGAATTTGATTTTGAAAGTGATTATAATTTTAATTAATATTATTAATAGTCGCATACAACGGACGAACACGTTGCCTGTGGGAATCAACAATGTGAAAACGTAACCCGTAATGAATGTCTCAAATGCAAAACTCAAATTCGAATGTCGACAACATTCTGCAAAATTTAAACGGTATTTCTACGGCTGTTCTAAAATATTGTCTATATATATATATATATAATATGCGAAGTTTTCGAAGCGTTGTGTAACTTTTACGTTCAAAACGCAAATAATAAGAAAACGTGTCTCCGCGAATAATATATATAATAAATAATATTATTATTATATGTCGTATTATACAAAAATTTATTTTTGTGTACACATTGTGCAATAATAGAAAATCGTATGCGAGACACGAACGCTTATTAAAATTGATAGCGATTTTTACTGAACGAGATCTGACAATGATTGTCGAAACTGGCAGCCACCCATGTCACAATGGAAATGTCACGATAACGGAACACTAATCCAATAAATTATTATTTTACATATTTTAATGTCGTTTTTTTTTTTTTTGTACGTACAGTTACGTGTTATAGGCAATGATGTGATTATGGCATATGCATATATGGCAATTATGCGAACCGTTGCGTTTTGTGCGAACGTGCTTCGTTTGTTTCTGCATTTGCGAAACAGGCAATAAATCGAGCCAAGATTACACAAGGAATTGTCATTCGGATCGAAAGGTGCTCATTAGCCAACCGATTACAATGTATTTTGCTCTCGTAAGGACGAATGTGTAAAATTTTCAAAATATTTACACCACAAATTAGTTCGGTTGTCACGATATACTCACATCATATTCTCAGTATCAAGGATTTAATGAATATTATATATATAGAATATTAATTAAAATTATATATATATATATATATATATATATATATATATATATATATAATTAAAAAAAATAGATATAAATTATTTTTTGTTCGCCTTAATACAAGCGCACGGCATTAGCAGCGTCGATAAAGTTGCCCATCCGTGAACTCGTAGCACTCAAATAGTTAAAATATATTAAACATTCAACTTTGAATTTATTATGTATTATGAGCAAATATTTATCTTTAGACTTATCACAACAATATATTTCAGGATGAACGAGGTACAAGTTTTAACTATTTTTTTTTATTTATTTATTTTGCAGATAATCTTCTTAATCGTAGTCCTCGTGGCCGTAGCTTCTGCCCAATTTGGCGATTTCTACGGTGGTAGCCTTTATGGAGCCGGCGGAATCAGCGGGTTCGCACCCTTAGCGTCAGTGCGAGACCCAAGACAAAACACAGGTACTTTTCTGATACAATAACAAAAAAATTTTAAATTAATATTTAATATGCATGTGATATACGCTGCATACTAAAATTATTTAAATTAATATATAATATGAAATAAATACATCCGATTTGTAGAAAATTATTAACGATTTGTTATAAAATCAATATAAAGTGTTTTATGTATCATAAAGACCGGCGATAATATTTAAAAAAGTTTGGTTATCCCTATCGTTTATTCTGAAACCGTATCAATGTACCGAAGTAATCGTTTATTTATTGCACAATTAGTAAAATTTCTCAGTCATTTATTATATGGTAATCGATTTATTGCACGTTTCATATAAACAAATATAACGAATTTTTATCGGATCACAATAAAATACACGTCATAATTACACTCTATATTTTGATCATATTTTTTTTTCAATATTTAAACAATGGAAATTTTACGCAAGCCAAGTCAAATGTTATATTTTAGTAAATTTCGAATTATAGCCTATGGGATAAAAATAATATAATAAAAAATATGTTTATTTATATAATGTAATCATATTATAAATTAAAATTATGATAAGAAATTTTCAATATAATTCTGAATTTTTGTGGGAGTTACCCAGTTTTATTTATTTTTTACTATCGTTAATAGATCACGGTCAGGCGGTTTTATATAAATTACGATTTTTCTATTAATATTATGCAATAAATAATCTACGATAAATTTATGCAAAAATATCGACGGTCACCGGTTACACGACTTTGATGAAAAATAAACATTGTTATTACATTGTAGATTGCAGCATACATATAAATTATATTAAAATTGTAATAAAATGTTCCACTTCGTTGGTTTCGACGACCGAGTTTTTCCATAGGATTTAATTGGATCACAGTGCAATTATTGAATAAAAATATAAAAAATAATAATTATAATAAAAACGATCGATTTATACGAAATTAAACGTCTGGAATTAACGACTTCACGGTCAAAATGTGATATCAAATTATTCAAGCGTATAAAAAAAAACGGTCGATCGACGGCCGTTTTTATTGTCTATATATACAGCAATATTATATTATATATAACAAATCACTTTCGTTTTAATACGGATATAACGAGTAACGAATTTATCGTAATATAACACCTGTTGATTTAAAAGTCTTTATTTTTAATTTTTGACATAAATTTCTGTATAGGATAACGCATTCGAAAAATCGAACCGCATAAAATATAAATATATTTATATTATTTTAAAAAAGTCGATGTAATTCTAGTTCAATTTAAACAATTTTAGTATCATTAAATAAAGCAAGAAGTACTCTTTTATATGTAATAATTATTATTTTTAATTTTTTGTAGAAATGCATTTATATTTGTTAATTAAATATGAGACAGTTTATAAAACGTATTCAAAGTAACATTAATACAGAACAAATTCAAGTAACTATATTAAATTATGATAAATTCTTAAATAATATTGATCACAATAAAACACATTTAGAATTAATAGTGAGCAAAAATAATTATCGAATCCTCAAAAATAATATTTTAATATAACGGATTTTATAAAAAATAAAAATTTAATAAAAAACACTTCACAAATGAATATATTTTTTTAAATCAATTATTTTCCGGTATCATTAATATATTATTATATTGAAAGTTCAGATTTTATCAGACAACAGTATGAAATTTAACACTCGACCATTATAATAATAAATTAAAATCCTGATATATATATATATATATATATATATATATATATATATATATATATTTATATAACGGCGATTAATGTAATTCAAGATCATATAAATTAAGTTTAAATTATGTGCAAGTTAGTTATCCACATTTTAACCGGTCATTATTATTATGACTAAAAGAAAAAGTTTCGGTCGATTTTAAACAAAGACATATCGCCTTTTCTTAACCTTGCACACTTTCAAACCACCTTAATATGTCCGCATTGAATAGGATATGTTTTTTTTTCTCTTTATAAATATAATTATTTTCAATTAATCGATTAAAAATGCATTATTTTATATTCGATTATTTTATAATTATTATTATCCATTGATATATTTTTTTTTATTCTGCACTTTAAAAAAATAGACTAAATATTTTGATGTAATCAGATGTATTTAACTACAATATTAATTTAAGTGTTTTAATATATATATATATATATATATATATATATATATATATATATATATATATATATATATATATATATATATATATATATATATATATATATTGGTTCTTAACCGATAATTTACTATTCAAATTAATGATTCTCAATTTATATTTTATATAAAATATTCGTGGTTATTTTTAATCAATTTACAATGAAAATTTTACCAATTTACAATGAAAAGATACATTAATAAAATTGAGAAATATTGATTTAAAAATGCATGTTTTATGAATATAATATTTACGTGAAAAATATTAATATTTTTTTATTGAATTCAAGTAAAAATAATTGGATTTTTATCCATATTTAAAAATTATTCATATTATAAAAATTGAATATAAAAATCTACTTTCAATGTTAAATATTGAACATTTTAAAATCTTCTATTTATTTTTAATATTATAATTATTTTATCATATTTTCTTATATTTTTTAATTTTTATTTCATAATTAGACATAATTTTACCAAAAATTCTTACATGAAATTTTCTTATACATATAGGGTTTAATTTAACAAATATCATCGCACGTAAAAAATGATTATATAATATTTAAAATATACGTACATACATATCATTAGACATCTGTTAATCATATAGTAAAATCGTTATCTTGTTAATAATATAATATAATATAAGCATTACATATTCGAAAGCGTAACGCAATATATCACTATCTAATTGTCAAAAATTAACTTTTGTAATCGGGTGATTTTGCAGATTCTTCACATCGGGCCATTTCAGCTCGTTTCGTAATCGAGTTATTTCATTGTTGTGAATTTATTTATTTTTTTCCTGTCTTTATCGGTCGCCATTTGTTTATTTATTTCGCACAGAATATATTTATATGTAATATTCGTGCCCGTTTTTGCCGGACATCGTGCAAAATATTATCGAATCGGTCGTGAGTTTGATCGTTTTTGACATTTGAAACGTTCATTGTGATCGATTCTATTATATTTTGTATTAAAAATTATTTTTTATTAATAAAAATAACGGAGATTTTTTTCATGTTATATTGATAATGAGTCATGATCGATTTATGGCCGTTTATCTATTTTTTTTTTGTTTCACACTAACAATACAAAAAAATACACTTTTATATTAATCATAATATAAAATATATTTTATATTAATCATAATATATATTTTGATATTAACAACCTATATATTATATAAAATATAATATTTACAAATAAGATGCAATGTAAAAAGTAGCAACATTGAAATATTTCCATATATTTTATTAACACTTGCGTTGCAGGATATATAATATAAAAAATATTAAATAAAAATTTATAGAATTCATTTTATTGAACAATTTAATATTTTTAAAATTAAAAAGCATATATTTAAAAATTAAAAAATCTATATTGGTATATTTATTGTTTGATTTTAGAAAAACTATGTTAAATTATTATTTTTTTTACAAAATCGATATCAAATAATGAGAACAATTCCAATGTTAAAATTTTTCTATATACTGAAACCTTGAAAATGATTTATTTATAAATAGATAATATATCATAATTTATAATATCAAATATTTTGAATTCACTTTCAACAACGAAATAACTGTGTGGTTAAAATCAAATATTGAAAATTTACAATGGTTCCACGTCGAAAACAAGGTCGCCATTATGCAATTGACCAACAATCCGCATTCCATTAACTTCACCAATGTTGGCAGAGGGTTATTTAACGAATTTCTATCGCCGAAGGGCCGAACCGGGATCCGGACCGATATTGAACCGAATTATTGCGGTTTCGGTGGTCTCCGACTAAACGGACCACCCCGAAATAATTCGATCTGTACATAGTGTATATACGAAATAGATTAAACACGAACAGTTTCTATTTAGCGATGATCAATAGATGTTTCCTCTGTTGCAGGACCAGTTGTATTCCCACCTTCTCCACCTGGAAACCCAGCTGACACCAGCGGGGTCATCGTTGGTGCATCAGGATACGGTTTTGTACCACCGAGCAATCAAGGTAATCTACATTGAGAACGACACAGACGTTCTAGTAGATAAAAGGAGAATATTATCTTTAAAAAATCACAAATGGAAGTCAAACCGCAATTAAATTAAATTATTTATTTATTTTCTCATTACACCGTAGTCTAATAATGTAAGAACACCCGCATATCTCCATCTCATCCCACCCGGAACACAATGTAGTTAAGTCGCATGTCATAGAACCTTTTAATGTTAAAAAAAAATCTAATAAATGTATCCGATTCCTCGTGTTCCTCCATATTTATTGGGTAGATTATTATTATTAACTTATTTAATTTGCCTTTTAAAAGGACAGATGAAAGAAATAGATAGGAAGTCGTGGTACTCGCCAAATATATACTGTCGTTAGTCAAAAGAAAGGCTCTCTTACCATTTGGAGGGTCTTTCGATATTACTAACTGTATTTTAATGTGATTTTATATTGTATATATATATGTTTTTGTGTGTATGTTATTAGATAATTTATTGAATTGATGTGTTCTTGTCATTTTTATTTCATGAATATTGTTGAAAATATGCTAGATTTATAAGAATATTCAGAATAAAGTATGTATTTATATATATTAATTTTTAGTTTATTTTTTTACTAATATAATTTTACTCTAACACACCTAAGCATTCACACATGTCTATAAAAATCATTATAAAATCCTTATATATATATATTATATCTTATGATTATAATATCAAAGAAATTAATTCATATTAAATAAAATACACAATAATATTAAAAATAAAATTAAAATTTCAGTTAATTAATATAATTTAAAATACAATCGAGTATGATTCCAAAGTATTATAAATTAAAAATGTCAAAATTAATTACATTAAAATGACATAATGGGAATAATGAAAATAATCTAATTTAAAGTTTTTAAAATTATGTATTCGGTATAAAATTAGTATTAAGTATAGCAAGTATTCAAAATCGTGATATAATGAACACATTATATAAATGATATTGATTCAACAAAATTATTGATATTTTATAATAATACAGTTTTATCTTAAACACGAAATATATAGATATTTTTTTATGAATCAATTTCTCCGTACAGATTTAAAATTAAATATATATATATATATATATATATATATATATATATATATATATATATATATATATTGTATAAGGATTTTATAATAACTATGTATATATGCAAATTGTGGTATATAAATATGTGTGTATGCCTGCATGTAAAGCACATTTCAGTATTTTATTTCGTAGAATAAACAAAATTTCAGCGTAGAGTGTAACATTTAGCTCTGTACGCTGACGTTAATTAAGTTAAGCGATTTGTTTTTGCAATAAAAGCGAAAGCCCGCACTCTTAGGGGCACCCGCCCTTTTATATCAAATTTATTTTTGAATTCAAACAATCCCCGGGTACAACCTAATATGCTTGAGTGCCGTTCGCCAAAGATCTATACGAGTTTCGCTTCAGAGCGAATGTTCTCAAACTTTTTTTCAAAAAAAAAATGGGTAATGTAATAAACAGGATGTTGTATGTTTTTTGTGCACAATCACATTTATTATTTGATTATTTGTAGTTAACAAAAAAATATAATAATTAGATTTTTTTATAAAATTGTGTGCTGATGATGTAGTATAGGACAAAAACATTTTAGTACTTGATGTATATTATCATTTATATATATGATGTAAAAGATGTGTGTGTGTGTGTGTGTGTGTGTGTGTGTGTGTCCGCGTTTACTGATTGGAAACAAGATCGACGCTATATAACCTATTTATATATTGAAGTAATTATATTCATATGTAAATGAACCAATTATTTCATTAATTCATTATGAAATTAAATATATATATTTATATCATTCATAGATAGTCAAATTTAATTATTATTATATAAAAAATGAATAAATATTCGTATCGCTTACAGATGGAAAATTTAATTTAGATTTCAATATAAGCACTCATATTAAAGTCAGAGGGTTGAATTGTATTTTGTACCTGATGCAATGAATATCCACCTACCCCCCCAGTTATATAATGCAAAATATGTATTATATATCAGCGAAGGACCGCAGGACTAATCAAATAAAAATCAGTTCGCATTTCCCTTCGCAACTGTAAATCAACCCCTCGATGACCGACGGTCACTTTTGATGTTTCGATAGGAATTTCGACTGTAATAATTCAACATCGGATCCCACTCTTTCACTTTATTAAATTTTCAAAATGGATTAATCGGATTAGGAACAATGACCGGTATCCGATATGCATATACCTGCGATTCCTTTATTTGAAAGTTTTCTATTATATTACATATATCAAGGGATTTAGGAAAAGAAAGATCATAATTTAATATCGAATCCACTGCTTATAAATCAGCGTTGAAAATAATTTTATTCAATTTCATTTTCTATAAACATCAATCATTCATTCAATTTACATGAAATTCATATCCATTCTCACATATTGGATGAAAATGATATTAATAAAAATAATTTAAATTTGTCGTGATTTTTTTCTTTTAAAACCTTTATTAAATCTATTTATAAAATGTCATACAAAAAAAAAAATCTTTTTCATATCTGAAATAATAAAGATAGTGCCCCTTTTATATAAACCATAAAATGGAATTTAAACCGTGAAATGGGAATCGCATTCGAATGTCAAGTAGTGAGTGATAAAGGTTAAGTAGATAGGGTGAGAAACGGTTAAAGTTGGTCTTCTGCGAAAGGGTTGTTTGGCCCTAAGACGTTGTGGGGCTGTTTAAAAAATCGTTGACGGTTAAACGAGCCGTGTCTGATAAGACGTTGACTGGAACAAATCCGATTCTGATTTTAAACCGCTTCGTGAACATTTAAATTATTTTATTAAAATATAAATTTCACATTTAATAAAAAATATTTTTATCCGTCTATCATTATTTCAATATAAATATAAAATTTCATAGTCATGACCTAAGAATAGTATATTTTTTTAATATATTTTAAAGAAAAATTATAATAATAATTGATTATTATATATTATATTGACAATACTGTTCTAAAATTAATTTCACTCAATTGTAGTAATCTGTATATATGTTCTCTGTTATACTATCAATTATTGAATAAACAAGTTACCAACAGAGTGATAATGAATTGTGTAAAACTTTGTACCTGGGAAAGTTTGTACCGTAATAATAATTAGTTTAATTTATGTTAAATTGGATGTGGGTACATAATTTATATATAATAATATAAACATATAAAGTTAAGCTTCAACAACTAACAAAAATATAATTTCAATTGAAAATTAATACAAAATATATCTAACACAATATAAGGCATGTCAAAAAAATATTATAAAGTTGCATGTGTTTATTATTATATTATAAACATTTAAAATTTTCGTGTTATACATAACACAAAAGGCTTGATAAAGTCGTATTGTTAAATAGAAACATAAATTATCTCACTTTCTAAGAATAAATTGTATTCAGAAAGTGAAATTGTTTACAACTCCACCTATATTATGTATATAAAATATAAAAATAACACGAAATAAATTCAATCGTTTTTAAACATAATCATAACTGTAAAATATTAAAATTTATTATTGCGATAATTATTTATCAATTTATATAAAATAACTAAATTGTACAAATTCTTAATTATATACAATATACAATATGGAAATGAAAATAAAATTACGTATGCGCATATAAAAGAAAACGTAACACGTTGCCTGCGGGGCGCGTTTCGTTCGATAAGTTAAACGAGGGCAATAATATTGTGTATTTTAATAAAGTCTCATTGATATGACACATGAAAAACGGTGACGCTATAGAAACGCTCGTTATAATTGTGTCCGATCTGCCACAGTCGTCAACCCGCCGCCCCCTCGATTCCTTCATGCTGAAAGTGGTCGTATTGACGAGGGTGTTTTTGAATGTGTGACTCACGCACTCCATCCCGATCGTCCCCCCAACGTCCGTCCAGATGGACAACGGTCCGGGAATAATTTGAAGTTTTACCCAAATTGGTGCTACGGAACAATGGAGCTGAACAGTGACGTAGTCGTGAGATTGTCGAAGAACATATCCTGATGAATTTGACATTTTTTTTTTATATATTAAATAATATTATTTCATTAACCAAAAATGAAAATGAACAAGCAACACAATTGCTTTAAATGGAGAGAATAAAAATGCTGAGACTATTATTTTTAATATATTATATACTGTTACAGTAATTTCCACTTTACTACTCTTTTATTTCATATAAATAAGGTGATCAACCGTCTTCTTTTTGTATGCTATATCCTCTTCAAAAAAGTATCCTCCTAAATATCCTCATTTATGTTATTTTTTAATTGGTCAGACTTTTTTGACAGTCTTTCTTTACATCTTTTTCAACAATATCCCACTTTGCCATCGTCAAAATCGTGTCACTTTATCTTATAACATATCATTATTCAAACGATTTTAATGATATTTCATTGTGTCCTCCTTTTTATTGTAAATAAATTGGTCACCTTAATATAAAAGATAAAATTTTATATATATTTATATTAAAAACTATCAGTTTTCAATATAAATATATTATATTTAAATATATATGGATGAAAAATTGAAAATATACACCGTATTATGAACATAATACTATTGAAAAGTCTCTTTATAATTATTTTTATTTATCTTCAATCAATTATATGAAGAAATATAATAATATAATATAGAAATATGTCTTTATCTAAACTTCAGATTTTTATATTTCTTCAACCTTCTTCTTATTTAAATAATTCTTCTGGCAAAGTATTGAACATTGGACAAAAAAAAAACACAATACTAAATTAAATAATTAATATTGCTCTATTAATAATAAAGAGCAAAGAAAGAAGACAGTGATAAAAAGAAATTCAGCTGAAACACGTGTCAGAAAAATGACTGCAACACTGAAACGTCCAGACTGCCTTAACTCAAACGAGTCTTAATATGAACAAAGCGAGGAGATTTTCGCGGTACGATAAACCTTTATTAAATCTGAAGTGCGTACGACTAACTAACTGCTAATTAAGTGGCCCCATAGACCGCCACAGCCACCATCGGTGCCACCCTTTATTTTCGGGAACAGGACCAGACCATGCGAGGTCGTTTTCCGGACGAATGAACGACACACGTGCATTTCCTGTTGTGTGAAATGAACATAGTCGAAAATCAGGGTTGTGTTCCATAGAATTTTCCTATAATATAAAATGAAATCATTATTTTACTTGAAAGAGAAAAAATCTCAAAATTCACATATATGATATACATAACCTGAAATTTATAATTTACATGACAATCTATACCAAAAATCTTTAAGGAAACCATTATATCTGATAAAATAATATTATATAGATACTACTGAATCTGAATTCTAATAATTGTATATTTTTTATATTCTACTGAGTTAAGAAAAATGTGTCAATATTAATGTTATTTATATTAAGGTGACCAACTTTTTTACAATAGAAAGGAGGACAATTTGGTCATAATATTTTTTATTATAATTTTCAAATTATAAAGAAAAAGCATTCACATCTAAATTAATAAAAAAAAATCTATAATTAGAATCGACTCATAAAGAGGTCCTTTCATCGATTTAAAAAGTCTCAGTAGTGATCAAATATGAAAATTTACCTTTATTTATATGGATATTTAACAGCCCTGTTTGAAATTTTAAAATGACAAAGGCAAGCGTGAAAGCCCTAATTAAAACTGAACCAAATTTAACCAATTTGCATGAAAGCTCGTCATATTGGAAAATTGTCACGATTTTATCATAAACTTTGATTTTCATATTTAAAAATACGTCGTTTTAAAATAATAATCATTTAACATGATATGAAAATATATTAATTTTGAAAGCGTTAATAGATGAAATTACAGTGTCAAAAGTGAAATTCTTCAAATAATTCAACTCCAATTTAGTATTATTCATTGGGAAACGTTAAAAAATAGTATGAAATAAAGATAATTATCCGTTGCCAAATGCAATCTTATAATCACCTGAAGTGGTGCCCTTACAAAAGTGACGCCTTGGGCATTGGCCTACATCGTTTCCGTTCAATATGTATGCATATCTTTAGGCATAATTTTCCAAACCAGGAAATTTTCCGTATACACAATATAGCCTAAGTGTTAGTAATTATCCGACATTGTGCAATATTTATAAACGCCTCTTTTATTTATATCATAATTGTTAATCAGATTACACATAGATAAATAATATTTAATTCTGTTTTGTTCCCAGGACTTTTTGGATTCGGCTATAAAAACTTCTTTTACAGACGATAATGTTCAATTTTCATCGACGTAGACCATCTATATAAAGATTTAAATCACATCAATTCAACCATTTGGAATAATCTCATTAATTTCATTAATTGCATCCTATTTATTTATTTATAATACTATGTTACCATTAGTAATAGTAAAAGTGTGGAAATATGTTACAAACTCTGGTATGTAGAATGTTTTACATTAATTAATCAATGAAATTTGTAAATAATTTGTAAATATGATATAGTCCACCTGTACATATATATATGTTATGCATGAAATGTATGTGTATAGTATATAATATATATTAAAAATTATAAAATTAGATAATTTTTAATACAATTCTATATTACTTTTTATAATTACAATTTAAAATTAAAACAAATTTTTGTATGGTTTGTAACCAAAATAAATATTTACAGTTTGATAAAAAATCAATAGATGTCACTAAATGTTGTACAATATGTTGAAGGAAAAAGAATTAAAATGTTTTTTTTAATTATATATTTAATTTATAATAAAATATTTCAGAATAAATATCACATAAATACTTGTTTTCATCATCTCTAAACCTTATCTCTCTCAATAAAAATATCTATCACACACAAAAAAATGAAATATTAATAATTTATAACGTTGAAAATAAATATAAAAATGCAAGTTTTTTTATAAACAATATTTTTTTTATAAAGTACAATTTTGCAATTTGTTGATAATTATTAAATGTTATCATATCGTTATTGACCCGTTGTTTCGTTTGATAACATATGTATAAATATTCCAGCAATTTATATATTTTAATATACAAAAATTTTAAAAAAATGTCACGATGGAAAAAGATAAATAGAATTTTAATATAAATATCATTTAATTAAAATCCATCAATTAAATCCTTTATGTCTTTTAAAACACTTACAGCCTCTTTATTTTCATATATTGTGTTTGCTATAACTCCAACAGCTATATTCTAAAAAAAAAATATTTTTATTGAAAATATTTTTAATAAGTAATGTATAAAAAAATGTTTAAATATGAAAACGAAATATGTTTAGATTAAAACTTCTATAAAATAATATAAATTCATATGAAATACCGACTCTTCTAAAAGTTTTTATTAGAATTTGTTTATAATTATTGCAGAATGATATTTTAGATATTTTACAAATATAAAAAAAAAATAATTATGACTTAAAAAAAGAAAATTTAATTTTTATATTTTTTTTATTTTTCAGTGAATTTTATTTATTTTTATGATAAATTTTCTCTTTGAGAAAAATTATAATAAAAACAATATTTCAACGAACCCTCTATAAAATATATAATATGGTTATTAGTTATATTAAAAATAAAAAATATTTTCTTTTATGAAAAACATCATTATAAACGATTTTATAATTCGTATCTAAAGAATATGTAAAAAGTTGATACCATTATAATTAATATGTCGTATTATTATTTTTATGACATTTTAAATATTGAAACGATATTGTATAGACTAAATAATTTACTTTTTATGTTATCATAAAATATTCTAGAAAGATGTTAACAAATCTTAATTGTTATAGTTTCATATATAAAATATAGAAATCAATCCACTTACAAACACTTCTCTAGCCTGTTTTGAGCCATCATCATCTGAATCACCTGAACTACTTCCATTTTGAGCATTCAAAGGAGTTGCCTGAGCATTATTTGTGGGGTTAGTAATCGGAACGGAATTCACAACAGTGCTGTAAAAGAGCGACAGGATAACCAGCAATAGTATGAAACGAGTTTTTTCCATGTTTTCCAGGACTCGCTTTCGAAAGTGATCTCGGACGATGAACCACAGCGACGAGCTGATTGTCGATGACTGAACTAATGATGATCATGTTTACTTATTTATATAAGGACTGGTGCGGATTCAGCGGGTCGATTATTATTTAAAAATCAATTTTGTATTTGAAAAATTTATTTATTATCACAGATTAATTAAAGAGATTCTATATATAGAAAATACAGTGCCATAACTAAATAAATTATTTGCATATATATTAAAGAACACAGTTTCAGATCGAATCGTATTTCAAAACTTTAAATTGAATAGGTTTTGATTCTTAATCCTTTTCTTTGCTGTTTATCAATTCTTTAATGTCTTTTATTACAGAAATAGCTTCTTTGGATTTAACTAATGCATCACGAACACGTTGAGCGACTCCTTCCTATAATTATTATTACTTAATTAGCAAAAAAATATTGTTATCTATAATAAATATATATTTTTTTACTATGAAGATATGTAAAAAAGTCATAATAAATATTTAATTTTTTCATTTTTACTATATATATTATTTTAATAATCTTTTTCTATATATATATATATAATAAGATAAAAATTATATATAAAATATATTTACCAATTCTTTCCAAAAGTTTTTCTTATCATCATCATCGGGCACCGGAATAGAAGCGACCATAGTCGATACAAAAAGAACGACGAACATAATTGCAATAAGTTTAGTAGTGGTCTTCATATTGTTTAATATTTAAAAAAAAAACACACGTATTAAAATTGTCACGATATTCGTGCGAATATTTGAGAAGCACTCCTTGACCTCTCTCCAAGTGAGACAGATAAACTCTGATCGCAAAACGGCCGCGAACCGTCTTTATATACATAATGTAAACAACTGGTTTCATATGAAATGATTAATCAAAAATAAAATCATATCGGACAAGAGTACTTGCAATTTTCCCACTTTTTTTTTTTAAATTTAAATAGAATTACGTGTAATTATTATATATACATATTTTTTATAATGGAATTATCTTATATTTCCCAAAAACCGCATTTTTTGCGATTTTGCGGTATACGGGTATTGCACTAGTTTAACATTGTTTTTCTGGAATTTGCGATAAGTATGTTTAATATTGCATTTAATGTTCAATTAAAATCTAAGCGTAAATTTTTTATCAGTCGGAAAAAATAGTTTTTATTACGGTAATTCGTTTTATGTGCGATATTTTCAATTGTTTGAATATTTAGCTATGCTTATAATCTGAAGTTTTTGCTTCACAACTCAAATAACTGTATAAAGTTACAGACTCTGAAAATATAGTATATAATATTTTTCATATTAAATAAATTATCACGATTTTCTATACTAATAATTAAAGATATTATTATTAATTAATTTCATTAATTAATACAATCTGAAATTAGTGTAATTATAATGATAGAAATAAAAATATTAACATAATTAGAAATATTAATTAAATAATTTTTAACACAAATAATATGTAAATTAATAAAAAAAAAATTTTTATTTGCAGATAAAATTTTCATAAAAAATATATAATTTATGAATATGTCATTTCCATTTCAGCTAAAAAAATTCTTCCTTATTGTTTTAAATCTGTTTCAATTAATTAAATAATAATATTGTTATAATGTTATTAATAACATTATTAGATAAAATTGTAGACGTAAAAACTTGATTTAATTATCTTGTAGAAATATTTAATAAATAATTTCCGGATAAAATTATTAAATTAATATTTTTAACAAAATACAATAAAAATATTATATTATTATATATTAATATACATATATTAATTCATGCATCTGCTTGTTAAATAATTACTTATAAGATTTATATTTAAAACTTTATTGATGAATTTAATATAATATTTTATAAATTGATATAAAGAAATTTATTGACTAATTACATGTTCATAAGGAAATCTAATATAATCATATTTTTGAAATAAAATAATAATGTAAACTGGCAATAAAAATAATAAAATTTAAAATTAGACTTCGGTACTTCACATGTCTCACTTTTAGTCTCATTTACAGATAAAAAAGTTTATTTTTTTAAATCCAAATTGATTATATGTAAATATTATGTAATTGAAACACCGATCATTGCACTATCTAGAATGTAATTATATATTTGCGTAATACAAATATAATTGCGTCATCGTTGCGAATATTTGAGAATATTTGAGCCCACATATGTTTTGTATGCATTTTTTTTTAAGTATCATATATTAGCTAGAACAGGTTTGTGAAATATACATGAATATATCATACAACGTATCTTTCTTTCAAAACGAGTTTAAACTTTCCTTATTTTCTTTGTATCTTTCACAATTTGATTTACGAATTTTAAAATATGAAAATCGAATATAAAATAAAATATTAATAAAATTAATATAAAGTATTCTTTCTTTTATAATAAAAATTGAACATAATATCAATTGCACATACAATAATGCAATTATACATATTTATTTTCTTGTGAATAAGAAATTCGTGGTATTAGACATATATATATATATATATATATATATATATATATATATATATATATATATATATATATATATATATATATATATATATATATATAATAGACTTTGTCAATAATTGACATTTACGTTGCAAATTATTTAAGTTTAAGTTCTATTTTGTAATATATAATAAAATATATATAGATTTTTTAATAGAAATAATTACCTTCATTAAAAGCAGATTGATAAATTAATAAAGTTTATATCATCAGCAATTTATAAATAAATACAAATATCCGGATATAAAAAGATTTACTTATAAATATTTATTTTAAAATGTAATAATTATATATATGAGAAAATCTTTTTATTTCATATTCATTTTTATAAGTCATATTTAATATTATATATTTATTTATGATGTATTATTATGTAAAATCAAACAACATAAATATAATTATATTGTAAAAAAATATTTATTATAATTATTAATAAAATACATATATAGTAAAAAAAATCACATTAAATATTTTATATGAGTATGAATATTTTTTAGAGTATCGTCAAAATGATAAATGCATCGACTAGCTATCATGATTTATAAAATATAATATTCTAAATATTATTAACTATTTTCCTAGCGCCGCCACTGATTGTACAACGGCAACAGCCGGTGCTGCTTTGATTAATCCATCTCGCACATTTCTTCCAGCTTTTTCCTAATGAAAAAAAAAAATTAAATTAATAAAACATATATATATTTAATACTTTTGAATTATATATTATAATAATACGTACAATCTTTTTCCATCCTTTCCATTTGGGTTCTGGTACAGGTGATGAAGCTACCTGACCAATAACGAGGACTGCGATGAAGAAGAAGGCGAAGAATCTCAAATGGAAACGCATTTTCTTTGTTTTTTTTTTTATATGACACCTTTGATCTCCTTTCTTAGAGGTCTGAGCGTTGAATGATGTTCTGCGATTCAATTATTATTTATATATAAGTGAAATCGTGATGATAATATATATATATATATTTTTTTTGCCTTATTCTGATAAAGAAGCAATTCTTGGTATTTCAAAATAACCGCAAATAAAAGATAACATAAAAATATGCGAGCAGCAAGCAAACGATGAAGAAACGGGGAAGTACCGAAACCTGGAGCTATCTTCAAGCATGGAGAATAATAATATTCGGGGAATTTTTTACTTTGTTTATGTTTTGTATTTTTATATGGATTCAATTCGACGGTCATAACAAAAATGTTCCCTTTGTCGGTTTTCCTCATTGTTATGTATTATTAAATATTTTTTAAATGCAATTGTCATTTTCCAATATATTTTTTTTTATTATATATATAGTATTTTTTAATAATTTATTTTGTCTAAACAAGATTTTATTGTATATTTGGTATTTGAGAAGGAAAATCAATTTTGTGTTTATTATTTTTATGGTTTCATAATATTAAATATTTTTTTTTTAATATATAACTGATAATAACGACTTTCCTGTATACTTACAATTTTATAATATTGATATAAAATTATTAAAATATACTGTTTCAAATTAAAAACGTAATATATATTCAAAGATCAGGGTTTTTTAGGGTCACTGCATAAAAATTTAAAAAAATATATACATAAATATTTTTATGCAAATAAACTTCTAAAACCATAAATTTAAACATATTACGTATATTTAATTTTAAATTAATAATTTGTTTAAATGTTATATTTTTATCATTAAATTATAATATTTTTGACAAAAAATTTTAAATTAAATTCTATAAATAAATTTAATTCTCATGTAATAAATTATTATATTACGATAATGGATTGAGAAGTGAAATGAAATACAATATTCAAAAAAATATTATCATTTATATCTTCTTTAAAGAATTTTTAATTTTATGAAAATTATTAAAAAAAATAAAATATCGTAATTTTATTAATATTTATATGCAGTTATATAATTCGAAAATTCTTAAAAACACTTCTTACACATAAGTATATTTTTCAAATATTTATATTTTTTAAATCAATATTTATTTATAATTTAATCGTACAAAGGTAAGTTAAAATTGTATTATCAATTTTACATAATCGTATTTTAAGTAATTGATTTTTACGAAGAGGAAAATTTATTACGATTTCGAATGTGATCATACAAATATCATTTTACCGTAAAAAATATAAAAAATCAATATTATAAATTATTTTTAAGTACAAAAAAAATTAAAATATATAATATATCAAAATATTAGATATTGAAATGAAATTTAAAAATCGAAATTACGATAGATAAAATCTTTGTTGTATTTGCACTTTTTAAAAAAAAACATAAAAAAAATAATTTCGACAATAATTACAAGTAATTTGCAATGTAAACATATTAACATATCGAGCAATTGCTTTATTTAGACGATAAATGTTTACAAAACGACCGCTCGAGTTATTATCTGTTTTCCGCAACTGCGCTGATGAAATTTTCTCGGGGATTTTTCTATTTCCAATCTTCGGAGAAACGTTTTCATCTTCGCATTTTCCGGACATAATAAAAAAAAAACAAAGAAATTAAAATATCTTAAAAGCAACGTTTATCGCTAATTTTTCTCGGCGATTTAGTATATAAAGGTCGTTGCAATTCGTACCAAGCATAACACTTGAAGTTTGCTTCGTGTCTAAGGAAGTATTTCCGAGTTCAATATATTTATTAACTTGTATCGAATCTAATTTCGCAATCAATTCAAGATGCGTTTTCCAGTGAAAATTTTCTCCATTTTCTTCATCGTCTTATTGATCATTTTTCAAGTGACTGCATCGCCGGTTCCTGAACCCAAATGGAAAGTCTTCAAGAAAATTGTGAGCATTTTCAATATTTTCTCATTTTATTATTACTCACATTTAGCATTCAAATATTAAATATAATAATTTATATGATAATTATATCTTTTTAACTATTAATAATCATTCTATATTTTTTTCTTAATACTTAATAATTAGTAAATAAATTATTAATTAACAAAATAATATTTTTTCAGGAAAAAGTTGGCAGAAACGTCAGGAATGGAATAATTAAAGCAGGTCCTGCCGTTGAAGTTGTCAAAACAGCCTCATCAATAGGATGAATTTAAAAAAGCAGATACTCAGATATTTTCAAAAAAAAACTTTTTTTTACTTCATGACATATTTTAATAATATAAAATTTTCATAATTTATTTCATTTATAATTAATAAATAGTTTTGAATTTTAAAAAAAATATATGTAAATATTATTAAAAATAAATTCAATATTGTTTAATTTTGTTTTTCAATCATACTTTATATTTCCAGTGTGTAATTATATCGTTTAATAAAACTAGTATTAATGCTATGAAATGTCATAAAATGAGTTTAGAGGCCATTTCAGCATTGCTGCATAAATTTTATTAGTCATTTTATGTAAATATTTTCAGTGCTATTATACTATATAACCGGCATTAGACTGAAAAATGAAATAAAATCAGATTTTAATATAATATATACGAATTTAAAACTCATTTTTTATATAAAAATATTTTTTTTATTATATCACAAAAAATAACATTTTTATCAATTACTTAATATTTTAAATTAATTTTATTCATAATGATTTTTGATTTTAGAATTATATTAATACTTATAAATTTATACAAATATCTTAATAATAATTTTGATATATTAAATGCGTTATCCTAGAGAAACTACAGTTTGAGCAACAGCAACTGCTGGGGCTGCTTTAATAAGTGCATCTCGTACTCTCTGTCCGGCCTTTTCCTGAAAAATAAATAAAAAAAAATGTTTTAATTAATTCTTGCAATTTAATATATTAAAAAAATATATGATAAATAGTTAATTAATTAGATTACTTACAATTTTCTCCCATCCTTTCCATTTTGGTTCTGGTACAGGAGAACTTGTCACTTGTGTTGAAATTAACATGGCAACGAAGAAAATTGTTAAAAATCTCAACGGAAAACGCATTTTATTATTATTATTATTGTATATTAATAAAGTTGAACTCCGAGTTGAATGAATGCAGATAAACTTATGAATTGAACTGCAGTCTGTTAACCGTTTTATATATCCAGTTTGTTACCGAATGATGAGGAAAAAGCTTCAAAAAACTTACTACAACCAGTAAATCGACGCGATTGCAATTCTGCTTAATAAAATGAAGCTTTAAGGAGGTCAGTAAAAGTTCATTGACTTTAATCATCATTCTCAAACTAAAGATTTAAACAATATTAAAAAAAAGTATTGAAAATTCGTTATATTATTATAGAAAAAAAGTCAAAAGACATTCTCTTAGATATGTGATAAAATATTTTTATATATGTATATATAATATATTTAGGGATATTTAAATATAAATAAATGATTAAATAATGAAAATTTTCCTTTGAGTTTAATTATTAACATAAATATTATTGTTATAAAGAAGGATAATAAAATTAATAATTATGTATTAATATTAGTAATTTAAAATATAATTTTTAATATTTACATTTTTTTAGTATACAAGAATTTCATTTAAAATTATATAAAAATTATATACAGTGGAAACCGCTTAATCGGACCATCTTGGCCCAATCATGCGTTTAATTAACTAAAATTTAAAAATACAAATTTAATACATATTTTTTAATTTTAGTACTAATAAGCGGCCGATCTTATTAACCAGCGGTCCCATTAAACGGTTTCCACTGTCATATCCATTATTCATTTTGCTTATATCATATTCCAACATGAAATTCTTGACGTATTCAGTTGCGCATTTACATGAAAAAATAATATATTTTAATACATTTCTAGAATAATTTTATGCGCATTATAATGCGAACGTTTCAAAAGCGGAGCAGCGTGAAACCGGGGAATACCCTTTTAATATATTCAATGAATTATTATTATAAGTAAACATGTTTTTTCAAAACTTGTAAACGTTTCTTGGAAGTTACGAATGTGTTCTACGATGCAAGATTCCGGGGAATACCCATTTTGAACTGTGTTTCTCTATACGTCAATAGTGCACCTTTCACCGATAGAAAATTTGAATAACGTCATATATGATAAACGACGTGAATAGACGTGTTCATATTAAGAAAGTATATTTTTTTAATATTTTAAAAGAATTGCATTAAATCAGTGGTTCTCAATGGAGGTCATGGATGAATATGTTTTTTTTCCATAGACCACAAATTGAGAAACAGATTGAAAGTTTCTGCATTAAACAACAATTATTATAAATTAGATTAAAGAAAACGATTATTTTTATTATATTTTTAAATAAAATTGAAAGAAATATTTTCTGTTCAAACTATCATATTATTAATATATATATATATATATATATATATATATATATATATATATTTGTTTTATTGTTCAATATATTTTTTATATCAATTAGAATTTGTATAAATATCAATATTTTTAATAAGAAATCTATCTAACTTTTCTATATGTAATTTGTAAAAAATTAAAAAAATAAAAATATTGTATAAATTTAACGAATTAAGTTTTGAATTTGAAATATAAACAGTTTAATTTTATATTAAAATTTAAAGTTATACTTTAATATGAAAATTTGAAGTGTCTTTATAAAAAACTAATAATTTAAAAAAAATAGTATGATAATGTTTAAAATTCATTTTATTTTAAATGCACACAAAATATAACGTAACTAAATTTATAATAATTTTGTTTACAAAACTAAAATTACTTGCTAATATCGATTTTTATTTTTATTTTTTTATTAATTATTATTAGTCATATCTTTAACATCTTTAATCACGTCAAGGGCAGGTTTAAAGCTTATAATAGCATCACGAATTCTTTTCCCCAATCCTTCCTAAAATATAAAGATAATTTTATTACTAATTATTATTAAAGCATATATATGTACATATTTATATTAATGTACATAGTTTATTATAAGTATATAAAATAATTCAACTTACAACTTCTTCCCAAAAATTTTTATCATCTGGCACTGGAGCAGAAGTTACCATAATACTTATTGTAACAATGATCAAGAAAAATAATACAAATCTAGTTGAATAATTCATTTTTGCAAATAAACAAGTCTGAGCTTAAGTTTAATAAAATAAACACTGTTCAATTTCTCTGAATTCAAGTTTATATATAGGGAATTTAAGTATTGATAAAAACAATCTTATCTTTCGTACATATATAAGTATATATTTATATTAAGTGTATCGTTTATTATTTATAAGGTTATCGTTGTTTGAATTTTCATTTTTAATTGTATTTTTTCCTTATTTAATATTTTTAGACATTTATTTGCTCATTTAATCAGTGTTGAATTTTCGAATAGTACATATTATACATTTAATTCTAGTATAAATTTTCGAAGATATAATAAAAGGTAAATATATAAAAAAAATATCTTTAAAAAGTTGGATTGATTCAGAAAAAAATATTTTCATGTAAGCATATTGGATTAATATAATTCGTTTTATAGATAAATTATATTTAAAAAAAATGTCAATATTTTGAATAATATAATAGACAGTTATTAAATTAAATAAATTTTATTTATATAATGGAATATATAGAAAATATTTTTAATAAATATGCACAAGATTTCATACGATAAATATATTATATATATATATAAATATGTTCAAAAGCATTGAAAGATGCAGTTTGGGAGGTGGATTTTTCCTCACCTTATGATTCTTTTTTTCATATCGCACATATCTCATTTGAGAATTTTCGACATTCCCAGCATTTTTTGATCTTCAATCTTCAAGTGTCCTTTACAAAGCACATTCCCTCCTCGTAACGTTGGTTCATAACTCCTTTTTTCCCTTTTTCTTCGCTTTTGCTCCTTTTTCCTTTTTTTTTTTTTTTGCAAACAGAAGGACATCATATTGGGCCAAAGAGCAGCAATAGAAATATAGTTTTCTTTATGTTGGCAGAATAAAGCGTGCATCGCCCCTAGCTTTTGTGCACGACTTAGAAGAAAGCTATTGGATAGTACTTATAAAGAGAAAATGCTAAACGCAGAACGCGCCATTAAATCGTATCAGATTAATAAAATACCTTTTGATTGTATAAATCAAGCAATAATGATGAAAATAAAGGACTATCTTATAAGATGGATTATTTTATTAACTATTTTCTGATCGTTAAATTGATATACGTATATTTAATTCAAAATTATATATATATATATAAATTTATACATGTATAATATATTATCAAATCAACGATAAATATTTTACGTTTCATTAAATCTTCAATATTTCTATATAGCAAAAATAATTTTATAACAGTAACAACTTTTAATATTTTTGAGAAGTCAATCTTTAATTTACATAAATTTAAAAATATGACTTTCATTTTGAAATATATTAAAATTATTAATGAATGCATTGAGAAACTATTTCAAACAATTCTGTAGAATATTTAGAGTGACACACACACATAAACTTTTACACATTAATTTTTATTATATATTTATATATTTTGCATTCGCCAGATTATTAAAATATATTTAGATTTATATAATTTCAGCATTCGTTGAACGTTGACCGAAAATCATCTAATTATCGGATGAGTCGTCTAACTTTCACTTTTTATCTCTTATTTTTTTTCAATTCCATTCTGAGATGTTTTTATGTCGTTATTTATAAATTTATTTTCCTCATTAAAATTACACACACACACACACACATATATATATATATATATATATATATATATATATTTACATTTTAACATATTGTTTTATAAAGTTTCCGAATATGTATATATATATATATATATATATATATATTATGACATAATAATTATATTCAAAACTCACACGTATATACGAACAAATAGTCGAATAATCAAAAGTTCAATGTGTATGAATGCTGATATAGCAACATCCCCGATGCTGAACTTCCTATACATCTTCATGGGGCTGAAAGGGCGCACACTATTACACGGATGGCTGACCACACTAAATTTAACATCTGATAGTGGAATATACGTGGATATTATCGATGAGAAACTCCGGTCTATCTCAGTCAAATCGAATGCTTTCCAACATTTATATTATATATGTATGTATTATATTATATATATATATATATATATATATATATATATATATATATATATATATATATATATATATATATATATATATATATATATATGAAGATACAACTTTTAGATTGAGTTCTCAAACTATATTATAAACTAATTTAATTTAAACATTTTTAAGAGATACATAACTTCAAGGTGACATTCATTTATTAATAAAACAATAATATTTGTTTATTTTTTTTTATTAACGAATATTACTCATCATTATTCTGATTAAAATTTAATTAACAAAAAAAATGTAATACAATAATATTATTTTAATTTTGATTGAAATCATCGTCATTCAAGATTAGACATAGGAAAAAATTATGTGTAAAAAATATACAGCATTAAATTCCCACTTAAAATTATAATGGTATTTCAAAGTAATAAGGAAAAAATTGAAAGTGAAGAGTATTTTTGATGATTAAAAAAAAATGGTTTAAAATTGAACAAAAAAATACGTATATAAAAATACAGATTATAACTATTAAATATGATTATATATTATATATATTTACAATTAAAAGTATAATTATTTTTAACACCGCAATTGCTGAGTGCGTTTTATTCATAAAATTTATTATGATAAATTACATAGATATGTTTAATTTTAATTATACTCTTTTTATATAAAATAAAAACTTTTTGCATCAAATTAAGTATATTCCATTTATACTTCGTTTTCATGTTTTTATTATTCAAAATTTGATATAACGCACACTTATATTAAATTAAATTTTACAATTACAAGTCTGCATTGCTTTAATCGATGAAAAAATAACAATTTTAAATTACTATATTTATATAAAAAAAAAAAAAACATTCTTTCAACTAGCGGCATTCAACGTGTTGATTAAAACACATTCACAAATTATACGTAATACATTACATTAAAGATAAAAATATGATAATTGTCGAAACTTTTTCACGGAAGAACCGCTCGTTATTATTCGATGCTAATCGTTTGAAAGTTTGCGCAAACATTATACTGATTATAAATTAACGTTCGGTTATCTCGAGATCGTTTTTCACATTACAAGATATATATATATATAGTAAAAAAAATATAAAAAGTTAAGGAAAAGTTTTGGGAAACGGTTAACTGGCACATATTTATCGGGAGCGGTTTAATAGCATCTCGGGAATGACGGGGAAAAAAAGGATCGTAGTCGTTTATTTGAAATATCGCTCTACTGTTTATCGCGCAATATTATTATTATATTCGCTTTAGTTTCGACAATATTTTACTTTTATTGGTGCAATCTGTACTGCGTGATTTTTTTTTTTCGAATTATCCCGCTTAAAACGGTCTGTTATGTGTTAAAAAAAAATTATCGAATTAAAATGATGTCTCAATATCAAAATTTAATCATATTTCTTTCACACTTAATAACGATTGTCCGCGATTTCCGGAAGTATTATTTTCATTATCAAATAATCGTATATTTATCTTTTATTTTATACTATTTATTAATTTATTTATATGTCATTCGTAATTCGATCTTTTTTCGATTATATAAATATTAAATTATTTATATTTTTTTGCGCACTAATATATAAAATAAATAATATTCAACTTCAAATATTCTAAAATATTCCATAATTATAAAGATTATAATTGTTTAAACTATATAAAGTTATAAATAATAAAATATTTTAAATTCATTGTTATTTAAAAAAAAATTAAAAACAAACTTAAATTGTAAAAATATGTCCAATAATAGTGAAGTGAAAAACTATCATTTTGTATATAATATTTTTTTTTTAATATTTTAAAAATATTTGAGGCATGAACGAGATATATTATACAGTATGATTATATTTTTTTTTCAGCATAATTTTCTTGTCTGCATACAAAATTCAATGACAATATTGAAGTTCTCCATTGGGAACTACGGTTAGAAATGTAATAGCATATGAAAAAGGTGATAATATGCGATAAACTCCATATATGCATACCTAGTTGGCGGAATGAATAGTATTGATATACATAGAAAAACGGCGAATATTGAATTCTAAAAGTACTATCGTGAAATCGAATATCAAAAAAAAAAAATAAAATAAAAATTTAATAAAATAAAATAATATAGAAAAGAATATATAGGTATTGAATGGCGTAAGAGAGACATGAAACGTTCAACAATGGACTGTTAAAAACAGCAATCGTTTGCAAATCGTCGAAAGGTTCACGGAGCCGGTAAAAACTTTATTAGTCTTTTCCACATCCGCCGGAAGTCACATGCTGAGAATTGCTACGGCGCCGACCGCCACCCCCACTACGTAACCTAAACCGTTGCGGATATTGCCCTTAAATCGCAGTTAAAGCCATCGGTTAAATTGACCGATGCTATTAACCGGACCTGTAAATCGTGCACGCGCTACATATTTCAGACAAAATCGCCTCAGAGGCACACACGTGTGTATGAAATTAAATATAAATTTATATATTTTTTTCTTTGTCAATAATTATAATTTTTAATATAAATTAAGATTATGTCAAATAAACACATTATTATATTTTGAAATAAAATCGTTTTTAAATTTATTTATCAGAATTTATTACAGATATATAAATATATTTATTTATATATAATTTTAAATGAAATTGCGTTTAACTTCCTTATAAAAATTATTGAGGTATATAAAATGTTAAAATATAAAAACATATGCACATTATTTTTTTTGTATAATAAGTTTGGAGTTAAAAATTCTCCAATAACGCTGTGAGAATAATAGGATAAAATTAATTTTAATTATATATATATATATATATATATATAATATATTTATATATATCGCATTTTTTAAATATAAAAAGTATCTCTTTATTTGCAGATAATACAATTATTCATATTCTGAAAATCGTGTCATCAACATTTTATTGACGTACACAAAGTATTCCAAGTTAATATCGAGGTTCAAAACGCTGACGTCAAGTTAAATTTTCTTCTGAATTTCTTTTCAACGAGGGGAATTATTGAATAAAGTGCCAACGAGACGATTTCTAATAAAATTGTCACCCTCTTCTTCTACCTATCGGTGGCCACTTGAGCGCCCTTTTAAAATATATCTTTTATTACATTTATCACCAAAAAAAAAAAGATAAAAAACTTCGCTATTATCAATACCAAACTCAAAACGACTTATTTCTATTTTCTTTCGATGCGAGGAAGAAAAATCGTGACAAATTACTAGTTTATTGCACCCGACAAAGCCTTCATTCGAAAATCTCTGAAAATGAATATAAATCGTTCTGCGAACGAAACTTTTCAAATTTTCTTGCATATGTTCGGACGATTTGTGTTTACTTATTACTTAAAGTTTTCCTCGATTTTAAAGCACTGGATAATGTGAATCATTACTCTTTTCGGGGAAAAAAATACATATAGAAGGTTCTAGATGAAGTTTTCTTTTTTAATGCCTTGTAACTTTGGACGTTATTGAGAAGTTTTTAAATTTAAGAAAACTTTTTTAAATGCGTCAATAAGATCAATACAAGGATTAAAGTATTTTTTTTTGTAACGCATTGTACAAGATGTGAAAAGGCTGAGCCTGGAAAAAGTATGTTAAAAATATATATATTATAACAATATTAGCTATTTTATTATATTTCGTTAGGTAAGTTGTCCGTTCATTGACATTAAACAACCTTGACTGCAATTAACACTCGAATGAATCTATAAGTATGTTATTGACGTCGAATCCGATATGTGATTGCATCATCATTCATATTATTATTTTTATCATATATAATGTATTCTAAGAATATAAAAAGGTAATTAATTAATAGAATTTTATGACGTCAAATATATAGTTAAAATTATTAATTATTTCATGAAAATTTCAATATTCTTTAAAATTACTATATACATATTTAAAATTGTATATACAAAAATATAAATTTAAGTATGTGGAATGTTTTAGAAGATGTGACCCAAATTCGCATCTGAATAAATGTATCGATAAATTGAAAACTTGCGAGCTCAACACTCTAGATGCGGGGACATTACATTTTAACACCGTCATTTATTTAAACAATATAACGCGACGACTTATAAAGTTGCGCTAATGGCGAATTAAAATTAAAGTTTTATTGCGGCGCCCCGGCGTAATTTCAACGAACGGCACATGCGGCCCCCAAATTCACCTCGAAATTACATTAGATAAATTCGTATATGTGTTCGTATGGCGTCTCTCGTATGCGGCAAAACTGGCGAACATGGGCAGTTTGCACAACGACTGTAATAATTTTAATTTATCATGTCCGTTCCACGCGCCGTTTTCCACGGTTTATTTGCTCGTCGATTTTATTTTATTTTTTTTTTTTTTGAAGACTTCGCCTACGAAGACAATATTTGGAAAGGTTTTTACAAAATTTTCACATAATCTACGATTTAGTTTTGTATTAAAAATGAAAGTTAAGAGCAATATTTTGAAGTATATATAAAAAAAATACACTTTTGAATCTGAAACTGTCATACGGCATATTTTAAAGACCATTTAGAGATTTAGAGAGTCCTATTTTTAGTAATATGAATTATTTTTAACTTTTTTTTAATTTCCATGAAAATGTACACAAATATCAGTTAAAATATATCAATATTTATTATTATATTACATAGTAATATTTTCAATTATTAATTAAATAACTTCAAATTAAATCATCAACTTTATATCAAATTTTGTTTAAATTTTTGTTTAAAATACAAATGAAAAAATAATCAATATTAATAATTATTATATTATATATTAATTAATTGTCTATTCTGCGAATTATATTAGTAATTATTATTATTTTACTAAAATTTATATTTCAAAAATAGCTATAGATAAAATCAAATGATACAAAATCAAATATAAAAGAAATTGTGAAAATATTCGAGAGGTGAATTTTTCAATTTAGCTTGCTAATTAATCGCAACATTGCGGGGTCATGAATATTGTTACGAAATCGAGATTAATTCAACCACCCCATTTAATAAGACCGCCACCTTATTGAATGGAACCCTCTTACCCGATTCGCAAAACACGAAAGGTACAATAATCAAAAACCGCCCTAGAATTCTGGGTTTTCATTATGAGGGCATGCAAAAGCCGTAAAACTTTTTTCACTTCATGTTATTTTTTTTATTAACATTATTATTATTATTATTATTATTATTATGAATCGCAAAAGTAACAAGAAAAGTTCGGCAATGAAAATGTTTCCGAACCGTCTTCGGGCCCGCCTCTGCCGTTTACGAATCGTAAATAATTATTACGGACCCTTCGAATATCTCGTTAAGGGCATTCAGTGAAAGTTTTCAATTCAACCAAGATTCACGACGAAGCGCTAATGACAATTTTATTATTATTTAGAAACAAGGGTCGAATGATTGAAGTCGAAATACTGTTGAATTCCATTATTATACGAGTCGGGATTAAAGTTGTATCGACAAAAATCAAATTTATCCCTATTATTTATCTCACTCACTCCAGAAAATACTTGATTATATAATAAATGATTAATTTTAATTGACTTAATAATATTTGATATAATTTTAAAAAAATCCAACACGATTCTATAAAAAAATATTTTTATTAAAAAAAAATCGTAAACATTAAATTATATTTATATCCATTATATTTTCGAATAAGGCTTCATAGCAAAAATTCCTAATAGAAAAATAAAACATATTATACGGGAGAGGTATTTCGTTTGACGAAAGTCGCCTTGGCAACTTATTAGGGCGACCGAACAAAAGAAATCTTAGCAATGACCGAAGAAAGGGGAAAAAAATGAAATAAACAGGACACAGCCGTCAAAAAAGGAATACAAATAAAAGGATATCTGTTTGAAAAGGATTTCGCCCGTCAAAAGGAGCTCTTTTGGCAGAACGAAAGTTTTCCAATTACGGACGCCTAATGAAAATATATCCGCGTTCTTTTTAATATATATATTTATATAAATGTGTATACATATTTTTTCAATAAAAATTAAACGTTGCATATATAAAATATTTATTTTTATTGTTAGTATCTAAATGTATTTTAAATTGGTTATTAGGGCACATAATATATATATGCCTCACATGTACTATATATATAGTAACCAATGAGTGCAATAATTCGATTTTATGAGGGTTTTTTCGTTCTAAAGAAAGGTAACGAAATACAAATTGAATCTTCGTTGACCAACGGTACATCAAAGAAACGAGAGCACTTTGCATTTACGTTGATAAAATGATTTGTCCTCAAATACGTACTAAAACATTCATACAGTACCGATGGAAAGTCCATAAATAAAATATTACATATATATATATATATATATATATATATATATATATATATATATATATATATATATATATATCGATATGTTTGTTATAAGAACTAACTGTACGGTTGAAAAAGTCAAGAGTAGTGCAATAACGACGAACTGACATTCATAGAACATGTTCTAACTCGTTATGATGTAACAAGTTTCAACTCAATTGATATGACTCGGTACTTGTATTTTTATCTTGTAGTCTGAAAATTCTTGTTTAGATATTGAATAAACAGTAAGAATTAATTTTAAACATATTTTTGATATATTGCTGAAAACCGTCTACAAAACGCATTTTTTTTCAGCAAAATCACGAGGATTTTTCGCATCAAAAATTTGCAAAATATGTGTCAATTGAATTTAATTGAAAACATGCGCTTTTGGTAGCGTAAAATCATATTGAAACTATTTTTTTTCTTTTCTTAATGATATTGAATATTTGTATCAGATAATATCATATATTTAATAAAGTGCATCATATCGGATCTTGATAGATACTTTGGTTAACTTTGACGTATTTCAGGCATACTTATACTCTTTTTTTTGGCATATTCGCTATATACCAAATATATATATAATATATATATATATATATATATATATATATATATATATATATATATATATATATATATAATATATATGCGAATATCGAATGCTCGGTTTTGATATTTCAACCACGCTATGCACGAAAGAGAAATAATTACGATTACGGTCGGCTAGACATTCCACTATCCCTTTTTTATTATCTCTTCCCTCCCAAAACTGACCCTTTTTTATCGAATAATCCCCAGAAACGTTCCCGAAATACGTATACAGACCATTACGGATGTATTGTTCCGGTGATGGAACATAATTTGATAAACCGCAAGAATGGTGGTAAAAAAAAAAGAGTTTTCCAATACTGTATAACACATAGGAAAACGACGATTGCATAATAATAGTATCAACTAACACTTTTGTATATATTTATAAAAATTTATCTTTATATGTAATTCAATATACATACGTATATACATAAAATGTATATGTTATATTAATTCAAGATGAATCTTAAAAATCTTTCCGATTTTCTCTCTTATTTTATTCAATTTTCATTATTTTTTTTTTTTGGTTTGTTCGTCGGAGTGAAATCTTGTGATTGATTTTTTGACCATTTTTCAATATCTAATCGAGTTGAAATTTTACATATTTATTAATTCTCGGTGACAATACACGAATCAATAAACGGATTTATAAATCAATTATTATATATTTAACTTATATTTAGTACTTCTTGTCTTACATCAGACGAAATACTAAGATATTATATTATATATAAAAATGGTTAAAATTATCTTATATAAACATGGTGTAAAAATCAAATAAATATATATTGCTTTTTTTTCTTCGAACAAATTGTAATGTGTTTGATAATAAAAAGGACTCTACTTTTATTGTTTCATTTTCATCCCTCCCTTTGGGGGGGGGTGAAAAAGGGTTACCGACAATGTTTGAATATCCGCTACGAAAAAAAAAAGGTAAACCATGGCGTGTTTCTAGCGCAAGGGCGAACAAATTTATGTTCTTTTTCGTTACACAAACAGCCTCAGGGTTTGCGGTTTTTCGCTTTAGGATCCGTTTTTTGGTACCCCGATTTTCACTTTTTTTTTTGTTGTTTCTGTTTACAGAATGCGACTTTTGATGCAATTTCATGTCTGCTAAACATTACACGTAGGTTCGTTTTCCGGGAAACGCTTTTTCCCGACCTCGCAAATCGCTCACGCATCACTTTTCACTTTATATATATATATATATATATATATATATATATATATATATATATATATATATACTATATGAGCTCGAAAAACGAATTGTATTTAAATGAAGGCAGCATATTTTATTCTTTGCATGCTTCGTTAATTCATATTTGAGATACTCTAAATATTTAAATCATTTTTTTGATAAAAACTTAAAATGTGATATAAAATTATGTTCAGTACAAAATATCTTTATATTTTAGCTGTAATGTATTTCTTAAATTATATAATAACATTAGAGTTAGATTTGTGATTTTTTTAAAAGGGAAAAAATACCCTTCAAGAACAATTTAGTGAGTCAATTTACATGATTCATCGATATATTATAGAATTAATCATATATATTTATAATTTATTTTAATTATTTCTATATTAATAATATATGAATTATAAAATCATATATTAATATTCTGATATTTATTTCATAATATTTTGTCGTCACTAAGTTTCATATTATTTACAACTAACTTTTAAAATGAATTTATATATATGTGTATGAAAAATATTAAAAAAATATATACTAATAATTAAAAATTACTACTGTAAATTGATTTCAAAAATTAACTGAAAAATATATATTCATATTAACATATTAATTATGAAAATAATTTTACATTAATAAATGAACTATTCTGAAATCTGTTAATTTCTCTCATCTCAAATCTATCCACGACGTTAATATTGTTTAATTTGAAATCCGAGAAACATCAAAATTTGCAAATAGATACATACACACACACATACACTTGATACTAATTAAACGTAGTTTGCTAAAGCTAGTACAAATTTATATTTACCGTCTGTATTTATCGTCAAATTCGATATCTTCGAAGCCTTTCCTTCAAATTATTCGAATCGTTAACTTTGCATAAAAAAGAAAAGAAAAAGATTCCGCAAAGTTTATCCAAATTCGCTTACATATTTGATGTCTTATTTTCGCTTTTTAATTGAAGTATTTCAACAGTCATGCGTTATAATTGGATTTCAGAGAGCGCTGAAATGCATTTTCAGAACTCGTTCTGGCTGAAATTAATTTTTATATTGCAACTCAATCTGAAATACACTCGTGATTTTATATAAAATATAATTAAATGAGATTTCTTCTTTCTTCGATCGTTTTCGACGTATTACATTTTTTTAATATGATATTAATATATTTTTTTTTAATTCATATATAATTTCATTGTAGTCTACTTCAATATCACAGTTTAAAAAATATTTAATAGTACAATATAAAAATTAACAAAATATACTATTTCATTTTATTACAATCTTAAAGATGTATAAATAAATATAAATAAATAAACCTCTCTACATATAAAAGAAGAAAGAATAAAAGCTGAAAGAATATTTCCATTTGGGACTTTGATAGTCATTGAAAAAAATGTTCTATCATTTCCCACGGGAACAAAATATCAAACTCTATTGTACCATTATTATTTTGCAGACGAACTATATTTTTTTTTCGTTCAATTTCTATAAACTTATTTGCAATGCCTTTTTATATGTATTTATATTTTTCTTTATGAATATTGGAAACGTTGATAATCAGCACACGTTTATTATGAATCGAATGAAACGTATTCTTTATATATAATGATTATATATAATCGAAAGAGAAATTATAGCTTATAAAATAGACGACATATAATATATAGTAATAATCTAAAATGTTTATTTAGCTTTAAAATATCATATATTATATAGTTTAAAATTGTATATTATTTTTTATAAGCGTATTTTAATACAATCCGCGAAACATTATTCTAAATTACAATATTTATAGTATATTTTTAGTCAAATGTTTATGAAGTTATTTATATTTGAATGATATATATAATAATGAATATTTTACTATTATTTTTAAATTTAATACCTGTCATATATTTTTACAAATTATTTTCATTTTTATGGTATAATCATCTTATTCCACTTTTTCTCTAGATATATAAAAACTGATGTATATCATTATTTTTATTATCAAATAAATTAAAATAATTTTTACTATAATATACGTATTTTTTTTTAATAATATACTATATTGTCATCTTTTTCCACGTTTTAAGATAAATTTAACATTCATAAAATCACAGACACGCCGTTATAGTTTCATTTTTCTTCAGGCTTCTTTTTTTTTTTGGTCGAATGCTTCCAAATGAGATTTGCGTTCGCTTTGTAGTTGTTGTTAGATGAAAATTCGACTGAGACCCGGTGGAAAATATCGAAACTGATGCAATAATATTTTTCCCTTTTATTTTCAAAGAGAAATACGAGAATCCGGAATATTTTACATTTGGCTGAAAAAACGAGGGATTCCGTGTTTGCGCGGTCGTTCTGCCGTGAAACGTCGTTTCATTAGTTTTCGTCTTTTTTGCATCGTATTTCGTCAAATTTGAATAACGAGAATTCATACTTACATTACGTATTTTTCAGAACAATATTATATATTATATTCAGAACAATATTATATATATATATATATATATATATATATATATTTATATTTATAATTTGTTTAATTTTACCCTAAAAATATATGTGAAAAAAATACCAAATTAAAAATTTAATATGGTTATTGACATATTGCATTCATCGACCGTAAAAAATCGCAATTGAAGAAAATTATCGTTAAAATAGGTGAATCAAAATAGGTCTTTTAAGATTAAATGATTCGCTTAATTCCCTACGTTTCAATTGACGAGCGATTATTCCAGACGGATCGACCTTTTGACTGCGAATTTGTAGTACCGTTGGATGCATTTCTGGAATTTCCATTTAAACATCTGTGCACACACGTGTACTTGCTGGAAAGTTCATATTGTACACAGAAAAAAAACAGCGCTATTTAAACTTTTTTTTTTTCATTAAAAAAAATAAGTTTTAAAAATATTGATATATATTATATTTCGGTTGTTTGTTTTGAGCCAGATAATTTAATGTTAATTAACTAATTTATTACAAACAAAATAAATGTTTTTTGACGAATATTGAGAGTGCATATTTTTTTTCCGGAAATATATTCTAAATTACATAAAAAAAACTAAAATTTTACCAATGGCCATTAACTTTTATTCTAGATAATTTTCAATACTATTAAATATCATCATCATTCACAGCCTAAACCATTCACTGTTGTACAAAGGTCTCTACAAGTTTCTTCCATTCGTCTCTATCGAGTAAGCCTATAAATATTATATATATATATTCATTAAAATTTAAAAAAAATATATAAATACAATTAATATTTAAAAATATATCAAAAACTAAATTATACATCAACCGTCAAAAAGGGGAGCGCATTTTGAAAACTTGCGATAATATAAAATACGAAGCACAAAAGGTGTGCCGCGTTTAGAAGAAAAGTACCGTTTCACCTTTGCCGTGCACAGATTGAATTAAGGTACAACAATGTCGACAATACGCCAGACAATGACAAAACATTCGTCGTATCCGCGTTACGTTTACCCCAAAGGATTCGCGGAGTCATTTATCAAACATAATATATTCCAGATTTATCCTTAATGCTCGGTCGTATTAGTAGACGTGCGACGGAATCAATACAATATATTGACGCAACTATACTGAATAAGGTACGCACACACGTGACTTGCTTCGTATTTTATATAGGGTGTACTTGTTCCTAGTACACCCCCCCCCCCTCCTTTTCGGTACTCAATGTTCGTACCCTCGACGAATTTTGGAATTATTTATATATATATATTATATATCGAATTCAAAATGTGAAAGTAATTGCGTTTAAATATGTGATCGTTTTTTATATTTATATTGGATATATTATAAAACAATGATGTATTCAAATTTTATGAAATTAAAATATTTTATAAAATATATGTATATATATAATAATTTTATTGTTCTTTAGTGTTAGCTCGTTGTAAAAAACACAGTTTTTTTATAATGATTTTACAAAAATAAAATTAAAATATATAATACAATACATAATATTTTAAGTATTTTTTTTTTATTTATATGAAAATTTATGAGAATTGATATCTCAATATATTATAATTTTAAAATTCTTTGTGTTTTAAAATTTTATCAATTTGTAGTAGAATTTATTTAAATATTAAAATTAAGTAATAGTAGTGTTAGTAATGATAGCAGTACTAGTAGTAATAATAGTCATAGTAGTACTAGTAATAGTAGTCGTAATAGTAATTGTGATGATAGTAATAGTAGTAGTAATACAAATTTTAGTAGTAGTAATAAAATATACCGTATATAAAATTTGAATTAAGCCATTAAAAAGATATCGAAAGTCGCATTTTTCCATCGTCATATTTAAAGGCCGCAGATGTATAGAATCTTAAAGGCATTTTCGTATCGAATGAGGACTGCCTTCCTTCAGGATCTCTTCCTCGTCTACCAACATGCTGGGGTAGCACGTGTGTTCGTATATTGAAGCAACAACAATATGCTGGGTTCACTTTGAAATATTCATTGTACGTACAATGAGATTATCCGGTCGCGCATATATGAGAGTGGAAAATTTCCCCTTACTTCTGGCATCGGAGACTTCAAAGTTTTCCCGGAGGAGGTGCGGGATGATTTCCATCTTTTCACCACCGTCACCACCCTTGATTCACCTTCCATATGCGACAAATAAAATTTCGAGCATATTGGAAAATTCTTCTATGTCGAATTCGTGTTTTGTATATATATATATATATATATATATATATATTATGCGAAAACCTCGGTGAAAAGCGTAAAGTCATATTTTAGTTTAATTTACTCGACAGATTTTTATGTGTCGTATTTGTCGAACTCATATCGAATGTTGACTTTCAAATATATAACTTGTAAACTATTTTATGAATATATCTATTTTTCCTCAACTACTATGAACAGGTATTGAAAAAACTCGATATTATCAATTGCATATTTATTATTTTAAAAAGTTTGCTTTTGAACATATTAATTTTCTACCGAAGATGCATATTAAAATAGATAAAATTTTATTAATATAACAGAACATTTTTCAATATTTAAATTACAATGTGTTTTTTTTTTATTTATTTAAGAATCAATATGCTATAGTTCGAAATACAATTGAAAAACTGATTTTGTTTTATTGTCGAATACGCCATTCGTTTTATATGCACATAAACATATTTTTATTAAAATATCAAATTTGGACGATGATCGTGGAAAAATTGAATATAGTTTTACCATCCCCTTTTATTCCGGGGGGCGTAATAAAGACGCGACAATATTTTCACGCTTCCGATAGCGTTTACGATAGATAAAAAAAAATAAAGTGAACACATACTCACACACGATCTGCAGTCTAAATGCAAACCATCTCAAACCAGGGGTATTAAATGACGCGTATCAACGAAAACCTATTTATTCGCTACCCGATTAAATTATTTCAAATAAATTATTCGTATATATATATATATATATATATATATATATTAATAAAAATTGTATAAATTCTTCTATAATATAAATTAAAAAAATATTTATAAACAGTATGCACTCAATAAGTGTCGTTTTGTCACTATTTTTATTAATTTGAAAATTCTATGTGCGGCAATGACTATTCATATTAATTTTTTTGTAACTAATTTCCATACTCTTTCTGTATAATATTATAAAGTTTAAAATGACACTCTTTTAAATAAAGATAAGGTTTTCTTATATTAAATTAGTCTGCAATTAATTAAGTAAAGAACTGCATTTTCGGCTTTGAAACTTTTTTGTTTCAAATTTGTCAATCTTGCCAGAAGGATTACTAAAATTAAAATTTTTAATCCTTATAAAAATGGAATGTTGAAACTATTGTGTAGATCAGTATACCTCAATATACTATTTTTTTAAGAAAATTTCTGATATTTTGGTGATAACTGTTTTTTTTTTCGATTAGATATTCATATATTCTATATAAAATCACTAAACAGCAGAGATATATAAAATATTAAAATATAAAAATATTTTGTGTATAAGTTTGAAGTGAAAAAAAATTTCAATAATGCTGCAAAACGTTTGACTGCAAAAAGTTAATTATATAATTGGAAAATTATATATATATATATATATATATATATATATATATATATATATATATATATACCATATATATATATATATATAAACTTTGTATGATTTAATTAATGTTAATTTTGTTCGACTGAAGTGTAGCGGATCGCAAGTTTGACGCTTCTGCATTAGACGAAAAAGGGTAGAAACGGGGGTAAAATTCACCCCATTCGCGATTGGCTATACGAGCAATTTTCACGGGAAAAGCGACAACGGTGGCGCCGAGCCAAAACGAGTAGCAACTACAATAAAAATGGAGTCGTTTACAGTTAGGCGTCACGTTCTACTTTTTCAGATTTTCTAATATTGTTTTCAGCGTCGAAACTGTGTGTACGTGCTGAAAAAATAAAAACCGGGAAAACACTTATGAATTTCTAACTGATTGCCGTTTTATGAGACGTCGTCTGTTAGATGAGAAAACGCACGCCGAAAAATTACGTCCATATAATTTAATATAGATGAGGGTTGTTCGATTAGTTATATATTTTTTAAATTAATTAAGAAGGACGAACGTATTGTAGTACAAATTTAATTTCTATTTTTTTTTTATTTCAGATATGAGAAACAATTATGAATTTTTATTGATGATAAAATATTATTTGTAATATAATAATATCTTTGTAATACTTTTATTATAAATATATAAATTAAATAAGCGATATTAGTTTATTCGTAATAAATACATATATTAATCGGATTAAACATAAAATAATATAATCATCTATTCCTGATAGAATAATTTGTTCAGAAAAATTTCTGATATGTGATTTGTAAATTTGAAATCTAATTTTTTAATCAATATAAAATTATATATTTTGAATTGTATAATAATTTACTATATCTGAAAACATCGAATAATTATCGGAATGATAAAAATATAGCGCCAAAATAGAAAAATAAAAGGTTTTTGAAAACTAATGAAAGTAATATTTTGAAAACATTAAAAATACATTCTGGAAAAATGGATCAAAGAAATGTTGTTAACAGATATAATTATTAATTTTATATTTCTACATTATATTTTAATTATTAGTAATTCATATATATTTTAATAATTCAAACATTTATTATATATTTTTAAATAAATTTGACACATCTTAGCCATTTTCCGGTATCGAGTTAAATGTTTTCTAATCAAACATGAATATTAAATATTATTATTTATCTCAAAAATACATTATTATTTTTTTATAAATAAAATAATATTCTGAAAACATTATTTTTGTAATAAAAATATTATTAAAAAATCACTATGCAATAAAAGCCTCATAAAACTATCGAAAACTGATTGAATATTGTATTAATAGTAAAATTCATTTTCAGTCAATGTGCTGTTTCGAACTTATCACGATATGTCTCCCATATATGAGATGTAAGCAGCTTGCCTTCTTATCTCAGGGGTTAAATCTACCCCCCAGCACATTTATTATCTCGCAAAATTCATATGCAGAGCAAAGTGAGCCTTCTTCGTGACAGAATGATGTATTACATCGGCTCTGATACACTTTGAAAGATGATTCCTAATATCGACCTTTTTTTATACTGTGTTTTTTTTTCTTATTTTACATACATATTGTGTATATTGCATTTTTTTCTATTCTTCTCTTAAAGTGCGATATGAAAAATTTTGAATATATCATGTAACGAGTGACATTTTTCAAATACAACAATTTATATAAGAAATATATGAATTTTGTAAAATTGATTTATTTTATATTACTATAGGACTTCATATAGATTTTCAAAGCTGTCAGTGAAATTATATATTATATATATATATATATATATATATATATATATATATATATATAACGATTATAGATTTTAGTATAAATGTAAATTGTTGGGGTTAAATTAATCTCTACAGTTTATTTAGGGTATGTACATATAAGATATTCACTTTCTATGGATTCTGTCTTTACGAAAATTGTAGTTTCATATCGATTGAAACTTACTGTGATGTTTGAAATTATGAAAGTTATATATAGATATTGTAATTTTAATATGATAAATAAATATTGTTGCATAATGTTTTACTGAATAAAATACGTCTTTTAATATACGACTTTACAGTAAATCGTCAACTATTCTTTTTTTTTTAGTAAAATCAATTATTTGACACTCATAAATTTTATATAAACGATTCATTTCCTGCGTTTTTCCTTAAAAAATACATTTTTGGTTTAAAATCGCGGTGAATATTACTGATAATTTTGATTTTTCAAATTCTCTAACGACTTTCGTTTTGTGATTCTATCCGTAACTTCTCTTATTTTAAACGATTTAGCATTTTATAATTTTTATATTTTAGTATTAAAAATATGAAAATTTTGATTTTTGGAAATACTTCAAGCATAATATTTTATCGGACATGATTTTTTTTTGTTTTGCAACTTTATAGGAAACCATCAAAAGTACCATTGTTATTGGAGAACTCGCTTATTTTTCGATTGCAATTTCAATACAAATCGACAACATTTCAACATTTCATCCTAAAAAATTCAACAGTTTAATATTTTAAATGCCAATTACTTTTTTTTTAATTTCATTTAACAAAAATTTTTCCGATCGTTTGGAATTAACAAAAATTTGCTTTGTACTATCCACAATATAAATTCAAACAATTTAAACCTTTTTAAAACTTACAAACACACACACACACACACACATATATATATATATATATATATACATAGAAAAATATTCGTTAATTCGGAACTCATTGTGTCCACTGATTGATTTTTCCATGCGAACGAATCGACATTGTATTGTCGGAAAAACGTTCAAATCCCTAGTACCGAGGTCATTCGGTACTTTCACATCGTATTTTTATACCATTTATGTATATATATATATATATATATATATATATATATATATTTATATATACATATATTTTTTCTCACCATCGAGGGACACTTTCGTGTTCAATTTATTTATTTATTTTCCACGTACAGGGGCGGGCACGAAGCTTTGCAAAAATAGATCCGACAATTCTTTGTACGGGTCGTCGTCCAATTTTATTTATTATATACGCACGGCTTCACGCCGCAAAATGGCCTCTTCACGCCCGTAAATTGAAATCGCGTCGAAAGGGGTGAAAATCTGATGTAAAAAAAAGAATATATATATATATACTCATTTATAGATAATCCCCGACTTTAATTTTAATATTTTTTATATAAGCAAAATAAAAAATATTATATTAATCTTGAAATATTTTACAATTATATATTTCATACATATTTTTAATACATCAAGAACATTTCACGGACGTGCGGCTCATACATAGCACACCCTGAATATATACAGCACTGTTATATATAATATTAAATATTATCAATTCAACGTACGAAAGTCGAATATATGAAGACATAATATAATATATAATATAAATCGATTTTTTTTTTGCAACGACCGCACTCAGACTGAAAAAGTCGAAAACGATATATTTGAGAATATTAGTAATAGAACTCCGTATTACATTGATGGATTCTGGTCGGTACGGTAGTTCGGATACATAAAGAACATACATTTAACAGATGGACTTTCTTATTGCTGCGAATACGCCCTTTGTGAAGTGGCCGATCTCATACACCGACAAACGACGACGTTACAATATAAAATGTAATATAATATAATGTCGACTTAAAAGTGATATTATTGCATGTCCATTTGTCTGCTTTTTGAATCATATGCTATGTCTGTGCGTTGAAATTATGACTCTATTAATTATTTTATTATATTCGGACCGCATATTCTGCAAAATTGTCGTATTTATGTATGTTTAATGGATGACGACGAGTATCATAAATTGCGGTTTTCTCAATTCACTTGGGATGGTTTATTGGAATTTTGATGTATTATATATAGTATAATACATTTGAATTGTATGTATTAAAACATATATATGTTTTAATTAAATATATAAGACTCGAATACTCTAATGTCTGAAAACTATTTGTGTTATGTGAATTTTACAATATTTATGAAAGAAAATAATTTATGATTTTTCATTATTCCGTATAGAATATATTATATAAGTGTCTAATTTTTAGTAATAATGATGTTCAAAATATTTTATTTTTAAATATATTACAATATACATTTTTTATATGATTAATTCAAATTTTAATATTCAGCTAAAAAAATATCAATCTAGCATTTATAAAAATATATAAAAGTTTTTGCCCCAATTAAAACTTTTATATAGTAAAGGATAAATTTTGTACACAAATTCGTTGAAAATGTTTTCTATTATAAAATAGCACCCAAAAATTATCATTTAATTAAACGGTTTTTATATTCATTAATTTAAATCATTATTAATATTTTTTGTAGTAAAACATAAAATCTATATACAAAATAATATTAAAACAATGTAATTTAAAAATATTTAGTATTAAAGTTCGTCTACCTAAACGAAAATAATAATCTTTGAAAGTTCAATCTGGATTATTTTATATATTATTTAATTAATACAATATAAAAAATATAAGGTATAATTCTTGAATACTATAAATTTATAACTTAATCTAATACAAAAATAAATTATTAATATTTTTATTCAAACGAAAACATTTAAAATTTTCATCTCGTTCAAAGCTATTATTTATATAAATTTTTAATTTTAACAAAGAATCCGAAACCGTATTTTCATTTATACTAAAACTGTTGCAAAATAGACATTTGAATGGAACAAAAATCGAATAAAATTCACCGCCAAAAAGGGCAAAACGTATGCAAAATATAACTTTTATTCACCATTTTCTCGGACGCTTTTCCCTTGTGCTGCCCCTAAAAACTTGACAGCCAAAAGAACATAGCAAAAATTGCCGACTTCTTAAATCCTTTCCACCTTAAGGGGGTCGAATAAAATATGAAAAGCTTTCGTGCATCCCCCCCAATGGGCATTTTTCTTATGTGCATCATTTGTCCGTCAGGAATTATCGCATTTCGAGTTGCCTTTATTAATGAGACCGTCGCCTGAACGAACCGTGCGTTAAATTTTATGACCAACCATATATGATGTCATTAATTTTAGATGATGCCAAATATATATATTTTTGATATTTACTTGGAAAATATTAAAGTAAAATTCAAAATATGCAAGTTTAGAGGAAAATTAGAAACGTTATAATAAGTTTGAAAAGCTATATTTTCTTTTTTTTTTCTTAATATAATTATATTCAATGTTATTTTTTTGTAAAACGTTTTTATATGTTCGCTATATTATTTGAATCGTAGTCTAATCTAAATGTAAAAGAGGATATAACTCGTTTTCTGGATTATTTGGAACGAAAATAGTTTTAATTATATATCCATATATATTGCATATTAAAATATAAATAAGAAGAAAAATAATTATAAAATAATTTAACGGATTAATAACGAAAGAAAATGGAATCTAATTACTCAATTAATATATGGTTTATTATTAATCTAATATTTAAATAAAAATATTAATATTTTTATTTAAATAAAAAATATAGATATAAAATTATATATATATATATATATATATATATATATATATATATATATATATATATATATATATATATATATATATATATATTCTATTACGTTAAAAATTGAAGATATTTGTAAAGGGAAATAAAATATAAATTTTATCTACTATTATCAAAATATAATAATGAAATGACAAATACCATTAATAATTTATGAATATCAGATTACAATAAAATTATTTATTTAATCCGTCAACTAATTACAAAAACAATATTTATGTATAGAAGATTACAGCGCCGCCGCCGCCGCCGTCATCATGTTGTCTTTTATTAACTGGTATTTTTTTTGACTTAAATTCAAAATATACATCGTTTATATACTAATACGTTTTCATATAGAATATTTCAGCATTTAAGATTCAATTCTACAACAATTTTGACAGTTGAGCATATTTATTTTTCACGAAAAAAAATAAGGTTTTCTCTAGAAAAAATCTCTATATATTGTTTTTATATAAAAAAAAAAAATAAGGATTATTTATGGAAAAATCGTTATATTTCGTTGCATACAATTAATAGGGTTGTATCGTGCGACAAAATATCGCCGCGCCACACACCATAGCGCTGATTGCATTACGTGGTGAAATAGTGCGGTTTGCAAATTTTATAGCGTCATTAGACACGAACGAAAGGGTATAAAATTTGCATATAACGATCGAAATTTGCACTTAAAACCGATTCGCAGGGGACGCCAACCGGCTGGTTTATGTGTCAACATCCGACAGGTTATAACCGAGAAAATGCCCTCCGATGGTAATTTAATCGTTTTGTCCGAAGGCGGGGCCGCATTCGAGAAAAACGACAACTGGGAACATCCCGACGTTATACAAAACGATACATTGTAAAATGAATATTTTATTTCGAAGATTCGACTGTATTTTGTGGACGGGTAGGTGAATTGTTGCGAATGATTTTTCCGAACTAGCTAATAGCGTACGTATTTTACAAATTACTCAATTTACTATCGTCGTCTATATATCGTTTCTGTAAAAATAAACTTTATTTATTTATCATATAAAAATTTACATTTTTTTTTTACTTTCATTTAATTCATATTATTTATGTCAGAGAAAGTCAAATTTATATATATTATAATGGTAGCGCCTGTCAATAGTGATATAGCATTTTTTTTATATTTAATGCTAATTTATTTTAATATTTACAATTTAATTTTAATAAAAAAAAATATGAATAATAAAAACATGTGTATTTCTAATGATCTAACGCACATACGAATTCGCACACGGGTCTACTTGTCTATATATAAAACGATATGTTCATTAGTTTTGTTATTATTATTTTATATTGAATATCAGATATGTGAACGACTAGAAATAATTACGCAGTCAACCTTTTGACTTTTTTTTTTATTAAATACCATATATATAAAATAATATTGTTCATTTAACAAAAAAAACATAACGTTTAAATAATCCGAATAGACGTAACTTTTATATAAACCAGACAGATGAACCATCAAACCATATATATATATATATATATAAATACTTTTTTTTTAAGTACCATTACGCGTAATGTCGCAATATAAATCTCGCGTATATTTTATTTTCGTGTTTGCCATAAAATCGGGGAGAGTGAGGCTAACGTTGTAAAAGACGGACATTTAATGTCGACCGATGTAAAAAGGCTTCTTCCAGATAATTACCCGTAAAACATATTAAAGGGCTCGCCGACTTTACGTCGCATCGTTGTACGGCCCATTTATAAGGACCGTTCGATCGGGAAAAATTTCACATTGTATTGCACATTTTTTTTTTTTCTATTTGTTTATTTATCGATTTTTCGATCACTTTACAACATATGATCAATATGAAATTTTGCATACTTACACATTATTGATGACAATACGCCAATCGATTAACATATTCAATCAGTGATAATTAATTAATTAAAATTTTATAATTTATTATTATGAAATACTGTTGTATCATGTCTAAAAAAAAAATAGATAATTTTGTACTGAAGACTAATTATTATCGTTGAAATTCGCCTTCGGTCAGAATGGACGAATAAGCCGTGCACGATGAGGGTTTTGTGTATGGTAGCTGCGGGGTTACTCGGACATTATCTAACCCTTCAATATTCGAATTTTACAATATTATCGTTTCAACGATGCAGGGTTGAATGTCAATATACATTCTGGGGTGTCTATCCCCGGAGACTATTCAAATACAAACTTAATCCTTCGCCTGGAGCATAAGGACACGTCCACTGCTGGGTCCGCTATTCAACACTGCTTCCCTCTTGTTTATAATTAACTCCACTTCGAAATACAAGAACATAATCAGCACGTGAATTCGTTATTGTGGCGATGGCCCTTATTCAAATTTGGAAATAATTCTTAGTCCGATATACAAAGATCAGATATCAAATTAACGTGCGATCATCTAAAAACGTGGACGTTGAACTCTGAAACTAAATTCGAATGTCTGACTCGAATTATGATGATATGTATATATATATATATATATATATATATATATATATATATATACGTATATATGTAATATTGCTTTGAATTTATACGGTGCCGAATTTAAATTCATCTAGATTAAATTCCAATAACTGAAAATGGAGATTTTGATAAAAATCGATTTATTCCCATCTGCGACTGAATTGAATTAACTTTACTAGTTAACCGTGGACGAAGAGAAAAGCACTTATAATCTCTTCAAATGATTTATATTTTCATTTATATATGTATAATCGTTATTTATCTTATTTTGTAAATTTAATCGATATTATTTATCAAAACTTTTATTAATAATATTTGTTTTTAATGTAATTAATTTAATCAATATTTATATCCTAATTTTTATTAATAATATTTTTAATTATAAATTTACTATTGTGGAAAGATAATTCTTGATTTTTTGCATTACGATCACCACTCGTTTGTCAAAATTTTTTCGTATATTTCAATCCATATCGTTTCACAACCACCGTATTCGCTAAACATAGCACCATATTACTACTGGCTATTCCAGAAACTTAAAAGTTTACTATAACAAAATCGTTTTGTGACGATATAAATAATATAATTAGACCAAATTAAAAAGTATTGAATATTCTGAAATATTTTTTTTTACAAATATGTATCATAATCCTGCCAGCTTAAAAAATATATATTGTGCGATTTATCCACCTTTTTTAAATATAATAATGTTTATTATATTTATATATATATATATATATATATATATATATATATATATATATATATATATATATATATATATATATATATATATATATATTTCTATTCAAATAAAATATTAATTATGATTAAAATTGTCAACGCGAGCCTACAATGTCATCAAACACAACGAAACCTAAAATGCGGTCTTTGCTCATCGTCCCTATAATAATAATATTGTATAGATGTATATTGTAATGTTTACGAAAGCTCATCAAAACACATAAGCACACACGCCCTTAGCACATACAATAGTTATTATTGGAATTATTTGGTCTTAGTTATTTTCATTACATCTCTACATATAAAATTTATATATTCAATATATACTAACATGAAATTCATATTGTATATAATATATCATTTATATATATTAAATAATATAAATGATAATTTTCACTCATACGCTTTTAATATATCGTTTTGATGAAAATCGTTGAATTTTCACATACGTACACCGGTTGAAAATCACGTTTTGCGGTCATTTTCTTTTTATTCGCGTCGTTAAAGACGATTCACCCATTAAGTTTTATCATCCATAAAATTGGGCTTTCTGAAACCCTCGTTCGTTTCCTACAACAACCAAAAAAAAAAGAATAAAATAAAAAAATATGTATGCACATGCGTCGACCACCTGCTAATTAAGGGTGTGTTCGCCACCCTCGAAAGCTCATCAAATATTTTTCGCGTAAGCTCATCTTTGCGAGAACATTTCTATAAAACCCCCGAGCTTTTATATTACGGTCGACGTTGCACGAGAATATTCTAATTTGAACCGCATCAGTCGAGATTATATTTACACGTATCAAATTAGTCTTTATTGTCGGACGTTCCGAGGGATCAATCTTTTTGCCCTTTATTATTTTTACGCGAAAAATTATGTTTCATAACTTTGCGAATCGTTTATTTTATATTATACCGCATATATAATCATTATTTTCAGCGTGAAATTGTAATAAAACGTTAAACGAAATACATAGAATCAGATGTTTCTAAACAGTTCTTTTTAAACATACAATATTTATATATATATATATTTTAATTATAATATGATCACATAAATAATTTTATGTGTGTGTTTTATATATATATTTGGATTATAGTCATTGTCGAAATTTTGTCATTTGTACAATTGCTGCAATGGGGTTGTTTCGTTGCCATGGATGATAATGCTCGGACATCGTCATCATCAAATTAGGGGATGAAACCCCTGAATAAAGACGAAAAATGCTAATAAACAAAAACACAATCGGAACAATTACGTTTTGCGTATTTATATAACATTATTATATCATACTAAAATTTTATTTATATTAAATTATATCATTAATGATATTCAAGGGTATAAATTATAAAATTTTATGAAATACATTATAGCAACTATCATATATATATATATTTATAATAAATTTGAATTTTGTAAATATTTTCAATGTTATGCAATAGATCAAATCAATGTGAAAGTTCCAAAATAATGTTTCAAAACAAAATATGATAAAACAAATATCAATAAATAGATTTTAGAAATTGATTCTATAGCAGTTTAGCCATTCATATAATTTATAAATATATTTATATAAAAGTTTAGTTTTATATATTTTCCGATATTTTGGACACAACATGAGCATTTCAGTTTTGTCTTCGGTGTTTTCTGGTGATTTAGCCACACGTATCGTCAATATTTGCTTTGTGAATTATTCCAGTTTCTTTTGTCGAGTTTGTTTAGGAGTTTTCCACTGTACTTTGTCATTTTCTTCGGTGGCGGTCCATCTGAATACGTAATACAGCCTTCGTGGACCGTGTTTTTCATTTTACCCTTGCGTTTTTTAGTATCATTTTTTTTCCTCTATCTTTTTGTTCTTTGTTTTGTTTCGACTCCATTTTTTTTTTTTTGCTCTTCTTGTATATTTTTTCGCGTCGCATAGACAAATTTAAATGTTGAAACTTTTATAAGATACGCCGTCTAGTCGCATAAAGAATTAAAAGTCTAGAAAAATATGCTTTGTTTTTCGTCAGACCGCAGTTACATGCATATATTTTTATAGAAATTTTGAATTTTTTATTGTATACTCGTGTAATACGATAAATAAAACTTGGACTTCATTTTTTTTTATCAACATTTAAATTTAGATAATAATGTAAAATTATAACTTAAATAAATTTATATATTGAATAAAGTTTTGTATAATATATATTTTTTTTAATAATTCTTAAAAAAATATATGAAAAACAATAATAATATCAATGAAATTTTAAAAGTGAAAAATCTTATCGATTTTATATAACATTAAACTTTCAATATATATTTATATAAAAGTTTATAACGGTTGAAAATTTTTCTTTATGAATAATAAAAATGGTATCTTAAATTTTTCTGCCGAAACATTATTTTTCAATCAATATTTTTTGTTTTATTTTTATATTTTTAATAAAATATTGACTTTTATTATTTTTATCGAATATTTTAATATTTTTAATCTTATTAATCAAATTTTTTATTTGTTTTAAAAATAAATATTTTTCATCAAAAGTATTACATGTATTATAATATCGACGTAAAACTGAAACGAAATTGTTTTGTTTTTTTATTTGTATTTAATTTATGAAATCGATATGAAAAAAAAAAGGACGCATTTCATATACTTCACGTTATATTTCGTCGCATATTTTCCGAAAAGTAGAAACGGAAAATGCGAAGGATTTTCTACGGCGCGTCGAAAAGTTGGAAAGTCCCATTTATTGCTCGCGTGCCCGAATATCCTCGCCATTACCTGAGTTTCTCGGTTCGAATCTTCGGATACATGTGAAATATGAAGATTCGGCCTGTTTTGAATTCTGAACGAATTTTTGAGCAGATTTCTCCGACAAAAGAATCCGTTGAGAAATGTGAGATTTGTAGATGGTATGCGTTATGGCGGGGGGGAGGGGAGAAATTGTGAGGCGGGGTAGGGGAGTTTTCCTTTTTTCCACCCCTTCGCACAGACATGTCGATTTTTCAACCCGAGTAAATACACTTCTACGAAAACCTGGAATAAATATTTATAAATGTACAAAAATGCAATATAACTTTTAGTAAATATATATATATATATATATATATATATATATATATATATATATAAATGTGTGTTATAATAATACAAACTTGAATTGTGATTTAAAATTAATATCTAAAAATGATATTTAAATTTAATAATTATTTTTATTAGATAAATAAAAATTTATAATATAATCGGTTTGAAAGAACTCAGTATATTAATGGTTGTAATTTTGTATATTTTTATACTGAAAACTATTCATAAGTAAGTATTATTTTTTTTGTATATATACCCTTTGTATCGTCAGCGTATAATATTATATTTATGACAATATATATGTACGTAAATCGCGTTCAATTCGATAACAAATGACGGTGCTTTATGTAGAGAAATCGCATCGGAAACCAACATTACATTGATGATATAATAAAACATGAAATATAAATTCGTTCTTTTTTTCATCTTTTTACAACGATATTTCAATATCACTTTCGTGATAAGGAGGGACCTTTGTATGGTGCAAACGTCGTAAATAAATAAAGATAATAAGACGAACCCTGAGCACTCATCCCTTTCCTCCCTTAGATCGTATATCATTTATTTTTTTTTTACATTTTCATTCGAAATTAAAGTCGTAAATTTCACTTACTCGATTATTTTGCGCGAAGAATAAATAAACAAAAAAAAAATACAAACGTAAAAAATTGAGGATTACTTTAACTGAATCACGTAACTGTTATGTAAAAGTATTTTATATAATGCAAAATCATTTGAAAAATCTAATTAAATAAATTTCATTATTGACCATTTGAGCTTTCATATATGGATATGTGTAAATTTTTGTTATTTTATATTCGAATAAAATCATTTCCAATTTAGACGCAATAATAGTACATATATATATATATATACATATACCCTGGGGAATTTTGCGCGAAGGGATGTTTATTTAAAAAGCAAAAATAAAAAGGGGAAATATACGCATACTTATTATGAAACGATGGTCGTTTTATATAGATGATAAAGTTTTCGAACCCGCAGTTAGCAATTAATTCCATTCATATCGTAAACTAATTAAAATTGCTCCAATTTCTAAAACAACCCTACAAAATATTTTTATATCAAAAAAAATATATATATATATATATAATTTATTATGTAATTTTTAATTAGATACTATTTTATTATAAATTATCAATTTATTTCTTATTTTAACTACAATTAAATTAATTTCATATTGAAAATATAAAAAAAGATCCTTTTAAATTAGTCCAGGATGGTCGAGATGTTGTCAGGTACGTTGGCCATTACGTGGATTTTCGACGAGAATCCTCACCGGCTTGAGGGCATTGTTATGGGGGCTTGAACCTGACGATAACCTCTTGCTATGGGGCAATCATGACCATACTCGACTACCCTCGTCCACAAAATTGAGCTTTCATCCCATGTACCGATATGAAAATGCTGCGTTAATATTTTCGTTTATAAAACATCAATGAATGACCAAAATTAGAATTTTATATTAAAATATCTTATATATATATATATATATATATATATATATATATATATATATATAATAATAATATACTTGTAGTCCAATATGGGGGTGAATGAATGCGTGAATTATATAATAATAAATACGTAAAGGGGATGATCCACATAGTGATGTTGTTATATTTGTTGTGAACTCATTTTATCACGGTTGACTGCCGATATAAAGTTTCGCCTGGACTTATTGAATTATTGCAGTTGAAAATAATATTTATTGCTTCGAAGGGATGCTTTTAGAGTAAGAACAAAGAGATGCGATGATTTAGCTGAATCGGTTTTTGCTCGCACCGGAATGATGGTATTAAATCGTTGATTTATAATTGCTTCTGAAGAAAGTGGATTTATAATGACGATAAATAAAGAAAGCACTGTGCGCTTTTCAGGAAACCGACGAACGTTTCGGAAAATTTTCAGAAATATAAATATAAAAAAGCAAAAGTGTGTTTCTTTCATTAGTATCCTCGAGCGTGCGCCATGGAGGGTTTTCCTTTCATATTATACTTTCCCGCAACCCTTTGCTGCTTAAATCCGAGCTAATGAAAATACTGTGGATGTTCCGTGTATTAAAAAGCATGTATTCGTTTTCCTGTGGATATCAAAACGATCGTTTTCTCAAAGTCAGATGCTCTCAATTAATATATACATACATACATACATATAATATATGAATATATATATATATATATATATATATATATATATATATATATATATATATTCATATATTCATATATAAATAAGCAAGTGGAATTGATATATTTTTCCAATTTTATGACGGTTATTAATTTTGAAAATCTTATCAATTAAAAAAAATTCGTGATATTTGAAAATAATTTTTCATGGAAAAATCATTTTTTAATCATATTTATTAAAGTAAATATTTTTTTATTTATTATATATATATATATATGTATGAAAAAAAAATTAATAATTTACTTTTTAAGTGATCAATATATCGTAATAATATAAAAATAATAATGAAAAATTAATCATAAAATATACAGTGTAATAACGTCTGAATAGTCGGCCTCCTTTGTATTTTCCATATGAAAATAATTTCGCTTTCAGTATTAAACATCCATGCAATTGTATGCATTTTGCGGTCGGCTGCTTTTTTAATGGAAAATATTCTGATTAAGGTTCGCCCATTGAATAATTCAAAGTGAATGCGTGCCTCTAAGGAAAAGAGAGAATTAACACAAAGGGAGCAAACGCATGCAAAGTATTACACGATTCACGAAATATAAATACGTAAAATGTGCACCGGCTTATGGTAATAATATGAAATTGCGGAATTCCGTTTTTTAATTATGCAAATCCACCGTTTCGGATTATGCGCATTTTGAGATACGATTTTTGAAAATTATATTACGAATTAAACGATAAATTTATTTTATAATTTATATGATTATAATAATATATATACATTTTTATTTTTTTATACGTCATTGAACTGATAAAATTTCATATATATATATATATATATAATTTGATTTTTCGATACATAATAGAAAAAAATCGTCGTTCAGAGTGGAAGTGTATCGATGCATTCTCGTCGGCGGAAAGCTCGGAAAATTCACGAACAATAGAAGTGACCGGAAGTTAGAAGCGTAACGGGCAGCTAGCAACATTTCCCGTCTCGACTATAACCGCAACGACTATCATTTTCTCCACGTTTCATACTCATATCCATATCCACGTCCAGGATAGCCCATTCCAATTTTCGTTCTGGTATTCTCCCGGTCGCTCCGGAGACGAGCAACGTCTACGCCGGAAAAGCGATACGTGAAAACTTTGTCAAAAGCTCACCGACAATATTGTAGACTTTTCAGAATGATGGAATCCAATAATTCAGACACGCTAAAATAAATAAATAATTTAAAATATTTTTTTTTTATTTTAATGTACTTTTATATATATAATTTTGAAAATTATATGTTGATTATATTATAATATAATATATCAAAGGTATCTAAACTTTTAACCGACCTACAAGAAATAGAACTTGAGAATATTAAATATATATTATTCACCACTTTTTAAACTTTAAAGTTATAGTTGAGAGAAAAAAAGCTTACAATTACAGTCTACATATCAATATTATTTATATTAATTTATGAAAAATTATACCGCTTGATTTGTATTAACAATCTAATATTTTGCAGGTGACCAGTAGACCGCAATCATCGCTTTGAATACCCCTGTTATATATAATATTTACATTTTAAATCTATTCATATGCATATATAAATAATGTTTATTTTTAAATGTTAAAAATATTTTAAAAATTAATAACAATTTTTATCACTATTTTATGACACAAACGTATTATAAAAATGTAGCTTAGTTTTGAATTCAATATTTAAAACATTAAATTTCTTTAATAGAAATAAATAGAATAAATACACATATATAGATAAAATGAAATGGCTTATTCATTGCCTTTATATTAAAATAAAATTTATAAAGTTATGATATCAATAGAATGGTAACTTTTTTAAGCTTTTGTCAAAATACTAGCTAGCTCAACGATGAATATTCAAAATGTATTAAAGGATGTACGATAAAATCAGCACATACTGAACTATATAAATATAAAATTTGAATGATTCCTAAAATTTTCAACCCTCCGATTTATATTCGTCGCCTTAGAATGGCATTTTTGGTAAAAAAAATAGTAATTATCGCTTGCAAAGCGGTTTTGATCAATCTCTTCGCGAACGAATCGTAGGAATTCCCCTTTTATTAATTCCGCGAGGCGAGAACTTATTCGCAGACGAATCAACCCTTTCGCCCTTAAAAGCGATAATTAAAAGGTTATGAACGCCACGAAAAATATGCCCGCGAACGAATTCTAGAACCCTTCCAGAAATTTTCGGGAATTACAGAGGCCCCGCATGAATAAATTCCCGTTTTTGCCAACCCCATTCCCTTAAATCGGGGTTCGGGTTGTTCGTTTCGCGAAATCGACGGCGGTTCATAACACTTATATTTAGAGATTTCCTTGTTATAAATGTATGAATTTTGCGTTGGATTCTTTAATTTATGTGCCATAACCGTTGATCGTAAAAGAGGGGTCGGAAAAACCCCGTGGCCGCTTCACTTCACGCTCCGGTAAATCTACGTGAAAAATTAATACGAAAGGACTGTTATATATTTACTTTATATTCGTTCCGGTTGCACGTGATGAAATACCATAAAAAGGAAAAATCTTTTCGATTTTATTCATGTTTTGATTTATACTAATACTACAAATAATATACATTTTTGATAAATATTTAGAAATAAATTAAACCCCAAATATATTAACAAGTTAAAGGGGTTGTGTTTAGTATTACTTACCCTTAATATAGTTAACAATAGTTTTGTATTGTATAGACGAAGTTATTTCACTGTCAAAGTCAAACATAGTAAACATGATCATAATAAATATCGATAAATCTACCAATAGATTTTAGTATAAATCACTATTTCTCAAGTGTTAAATATTGAAATTATATATATATATATATATATATATATATATATATATATATATATATATATATATATTATACAAATTTGATATAGTATGAAGAATATTTAAAATAAATATGAATAAAAATATTTGATAACCCTTTGCACTCGAAAGGTGCCGTCTGGTCACCGTTTAGATTATTATGAAAACTCGATGTGTATATTAACTTTTATATTTATATTAATTTCATACTCTTTCTGTTTAATATTATGAAGTGTGTAAATGACACTCATTTAAAAACATAGAAGATTTTCGTATCATAAATTAATCGTCAACCACGTGACAAGAAATCGGACTGAATCGAATTGAAACTTTTTTGGTTCAAACTTGACAAAATCTAGGCAGAAAGATTATTTAAATTATTTTTTTTTTAATTCTTATAAACACTGCAAAGGATAGAAATTCATTTATTAATTCCATATATTCTATATAAACCATTAAAAAAAACCATTAAAATAAAACTTTGAAATTAAAGTTTGAAATAATAAAAAAATAGTGAAAACGCTATAATACGTCTTAAATGCAAAGAGTTAATTTAATAATTCAAATTAAATTAATATGAAAATAATTAAAAAATAGTTTTTTGTTTGAATTCAACTGACACTTATTTATTGCGACGAATAATTAAAAAAAGGGTGCACTTTAATTCGAAACGATTAAAAAAATTCCCTTTTGCATTCCATTAAAACGAGTGCAAAGGTGGAAAAAGACAAAAAAAAAATAAAATAAAATACAAAAATCGCCCCCCTACAGTTTCGTCGTTGTGACGGAACAATTGCGAACGCATACACATGTGAAAATTTAATTTGGGCAAATAATTGCGATAGCTTTGCGGAGAGAGACGTTAATTTATCACACACGCGGGTAACTCATTTTGATAATTGCAGTCAATTTACAAAAGGAGGGACCCGTGTGGGGCGAATTTTAAACAGACCCTTCGAAAGGACCAAAACTCTATTGTCGGTGATTGACGATAACGCCTCCACAGCGTGGTCACCCTAGTAGGAGGGAATGAGAGCTATTTTCTAACAGGTAACAATAAGAAATAACACATATTGTAAAAATATCGCTAAAATTTTATTAAAAAATAAATTTAACTTGACTTATAATATAAAAAAATAGAAAATATTTTTCACATATATATATATATATATATATATATACGTGTTTGTGTGTGTGTTATAAAAAAATCAGACATTACAAATCACAAAACAAAATTAAAGTATAAATTTAGATTACGAGCAAGAAAGTTTGAAAACGACTTATTTAGTTACAGTATATTTTCTTATTATCTTAATTCTGATTTAAGAAAATTACATAACTTATTTATATCGAGTATTTTTATACTATGAAAATTTGATTTTAAAAAATTTATTTTACAAAAAAAACTATTTATCAAATTTAAACATATTTTTTATAAAATTTATTTTTCTATTTTTCCTTTAGAAATCCAAAGGAAACCATAAAAATATAAATTAACGCTACTTAATATAAACGAAATTCCCGACAATCGTAACTTGTTTAAATAAAAATATTATCTAAACACCAACTGAATTAAATATTAAATATACAGATAAAAATACTAATAACAAATTATATTATCGTAATAATTTTTCCTCATATTTGACCTTAAATTCGAGCGCAATTCCGAGAAATTGCGCGGCAATTCCACAGCAAAAATAATTACATCATTATGAATATTCGAATAATAAACAAAACATTCATATATTATAATATAAATAAAAAAAAATCTAACAATCAATACGTGGGTCGCGACCTCAAGATTTGACTTGCAATTTCTAGAAGTCTTCTATGAATTACGAACAAAGCGATATTCCCAGAATTTTTAGCTATTTTCTCAAAAAAAAAAAATATATATATATATATATATATATACAAAAAATATATATAAAATAAATAAGGAAAAAACGACTCATAACGAGTATTCAGCCTGTGTACACAAAATAAACTTCTCCCGTCTGGAGCAGTTAATATCCCACAGGAATCAATACCAATTTTGCAACACAGGATTTTTGCATAGAATGTACTTTAGTAATATATGTATAAATATATTTGAATAAATATATATTTAATCCAATTTTTAAAATGTGCGTATTTACATAAATATTATTTTGTAAAAAATATATATATATATTCATTCAATTGATAAATAATTTGATTTTAATTTTAATAATATCGATAAGCGTGAACCCACTGTACAAGTTCTAGTACGTGATAGTTGTCGTAAAGTTAATGATAGTACAGTCGTGGCGAAAATTCAGACTAATTTCGCGGGTTTCGCAACTACGTGAACTACATACATATCGAAATCTGTAGCAAAATATATTCACAGGCTTGCTCAATTCGCGGTCCGTGTTCCGAGCTTAATTAATTTTTAAATATTAAAAATAACGTCGCGAACATTTTTTTTATATATATGGTATATAATCGTTTTATGTTATATATTATAATATTTATTTGTTTGTTTATTTATTTATTATGGGTATTCGTCGCATAGGTTCATCCATTTTCCCTGTTCTTATGCGTATGACAAGTACGAGATTGCCAATCCAATTATACTTCTACGCTTCGACGAATACAAATGAATTTTGTAGCACTTCGTAGCCGATCTATATATAGTTAACCAAATGCACATCCGACTCGGTGGTTTAACGACGAAAACTGCGAATATATATTTATAAAAATATTCCGGTGGCTTTCAAATTAAGCGCATGTCGGCTGTTGTTGTTCGATAATTGGCATGATTTGCAAAAATCTAGAGAAACTTGTTGAATCATTCGTCGACGCGAAGAGTAATTTAGCTCAATAAAATATGATAAATTATATTAAATATTCTGTTGAATGAAATCTGATGTAAATTTATTTAAAAATATTTTTTTTTTAATTTTAAGACGATAATATTAACCCTGTTTACATATAATGAATTTTAATTCTATGAAGATTGCATTAATACTCTTCGACTTTTACCGTCTCATATATGGGAAATGTAGAATAATGATGACAAAGACAAAATATCTAGCGTAAGAAAAGACAATAAAGCGAATCTGGGGTATTTTACACCCCAGTGGTCGTATCTGTTACGGGTAACGTGATATTTGCGCATCAATTCCCAAATGTGCCCGCATTGCAGGGTTCGCTACACAAATTGCGACTTACAAATATATATATTATAATTAATTATTTAATTAAAAATCAAATTTTGTATTATTGACAATATTATTGATAAAATTTTCATTATAAAAACAGTATTAATAAAATCATTAATATAATGCGCAATTAGAGATTATCTATGAGAAAAAAAAAATAATACATATTTTTAACAAATGAGATTAAAAGTTGTTATTTTAATAATTTATATATTGTTTTATATGCAAATTTTATTATGATTAACCGTACGTTAAACATTCGCCTCGTGAAAAAGTTTGTTTCATAATAATTATTATTATATTATATTATTATTATTATTATTATTTTTAGCGAAGAAAAAGTTCTCCGAGTAGCTGAAGCTTAATTTGAACAACATGAACTTAACCGTCATAAACTCGATAGTATCTGGGGTCGGTTAAAAAAGCCCGTTTTTCATTTTCCACGTTTTAGCGGTCGTTGAAAATTATTTTATGCTTTTGCAACGTTACAAGTTTTTCAACGTAAACGCTCATAATTTACTTCTCATATTATATATATATATATATATATATATATATATATATATATATATATATATATATATATATATATATATATATATGAATATAGTGATCTTTTGCTATATAAATTTTATATATTCATTTAAATATGCGTGCATATTTTAAAGTGAATTAAATTATGCATATTGCCCTTTTGTTTCAGAATTTCGGTTAAATTTATTATTTTTCATCCCTTTTTCGGCTTTATTGAATTATTAAATTAATTCGTTTTAATTTATTGAAACGCTCGTTAGAGAGACGGCGTTAATATTTTGACTTTTAAATTTTGTTAAATATAAAAACTAAATTTAACATTTCAAATATGATATACTCTGCTTTACGGTGTTAAATATTTTTATATAGTGTCAAAATTTATATCGTAAATTAACCAAAAATATTCAAAGTTTATAATGTTAGTTCAAAAATTTTCTGAATGTACTTTTTATTTTAATTTAATTAAAAAGACATTGATCATTTATAAGTAATATCTTTTATAATTATAAAGATTTTTACTCTTATTTTATTACAACTTTATTTAAATTTAATTTTAAATATGAAAATTATAGATGATTAAAATAATTGCATATCTATAATGCAATCAACCCTATTAATGTCATTATTTTAATAATATTTATATTTTATATTACACACATATTATACAAATGGATCCAATAAACAAAATTAGTGACTTGTATTCAATTTCTGAATAAGTTTTCATATGATAAAATTTCATTTTGTATTAATTGATTTAGCATTAAATGATAAAAATACAAATCGAAATTTTAAAAGCTACTCCTAAATTAATATTTAACTGTAATTAATGGCGAAAATTTCTTTTATAAATAAAGAAAAAAATCAATGTTGAATGCATCGGATTTCTTAAATAAATAAATGTCCAATTACCCGTTCCAATATAGAAGAAAATCTTTTTCATATTATTTTCACATTTTTCATTCCCTTTCACTATTTATTTACCCGATCGAGATTTATGCGCTTTTATTTATAACAAACAAAAAAATCATTCACACAAATCTCACTTTTGCAATACCGTTTTCTGTTTTTAAAAACTTGCACACGTTTAACTTTCGATTTTTATTTATTAATTTATTTTTTGTTCATATAACAGAGTTTTTAACGATTTTAAAAATATGCCCATTTTTTTTCGTACACCATATATATAATGGAATATATCTAAAAACTTCAGCGTTCGTGTTCGTCTTCAATACAAGAGAAGTTTTCCGTTCGTTTTTCTTTTTATTGCCGCCGAGAAAAACTATTCGCAAACTTCATTTAAACTCGGAGATAATCTGCGTACTTTGTTTTATTCTATTTTATTTTAACCGTAACGGTTAGTTCAATATTTTTTAAATATTTTTCTTTTTTATATCAAAATTTTCCATATTTTTTTTATATATTTTCAACGCTTTAAATATTGGATCATAATTCAAATCGTCGAGACAATATACGACAAACATTTAATTTTTTTTTCGCCTAATTTTGTCGGCGTTTTATTTTATTTTATTTAATTTATTTTTTTTTTACTTTTCGTTATTTTCTGTTGTTACTCTTGAATACTTTCACGCTTTGAAAAATCCAATTACCATTTCGCGTGAAATATGCGCTGCAAAAGAAAAAAGTGGAAAAACAAATTTCGAGTTAACTGTGAACATTTTCTTCTTTTTTTTTTGTTAAAATTGATCGTTGAACATTGTTGTTTTTTGAACAAAAAAAGTGTATATTTATTTCTAATGAGTATTTAACACAACACAAAATAATTGAGTATTTAATAAAAAAAAATATCTGATTTTTATGAAAAATGTCATATATTTTAAATTTATATTAAAAAAAGATTTTCAAAAATATACCCAATCCTAGTAACGTCGCTGATCTAACAATAAAATTTATATAAGCAGTGAAAACAAATATCTTTCTAATTTATATATTTTATTAATTTCATCAAACTTTTTTTTTGTTTTATGCAATCTCCATAATAAATCATTTGTTGTAAAGTAGTCTTTACGAACAAAAAGGTTTCTTTCCCCTGATATAACTATGCACTATATTTTTTATGCTGCTTAATAAATAAAACTATATCGAATATTTTTTCATATCCGAAAATTGAAAAAAGATCCCGAACTCGACTTTCAAACCACTGGCACAAATTAAAAAACCAATATATTATTGTGATTTACAAATAAAAAATAAACAAATGAAAAAAAATTTTCATTAAGTTTAATATTTTGAATAAGAATCTCCGAGATTATAATAAATAAAATATTTGAAAATTTCGCCCATAAAAACAATACATTACATTAATATTAATAACATCACAACTGTTTTCCATATATAATATATAAATAACATTTATTATCCAATCAAATTAAACAATAATTTTAATATATCAATCGACATCCATTTGTATTATATTATACATATTAAATAAACATTTATTCTATTATATATATATGTATGACTAATATTACTCATAATGTAATGTAATCATGTTAGTTTGATATTAAACTGAAGCACACTCGAAATATTACCATATAAATCGATATATATATATATATATATATATATATATATATATATATATATATATATATCATATTTCGCTTATATGCCAATAATGTGAATTGCGTTCGCGAACCCCGCTTTGCAAATTTTCCGCTATTAACTTCATTTCGACAACGATAATATTACTGAAAATTGAGGGTGCGTTTCTCAAATTTTGTATATGTACAAAAGCCAGTATTCAGATTATAATCTGTTACCCGCTAGTACGATTGTTAAGTAATAGTTTCTAGAAACGACATAGGGCGGCGGGCGAAGGGTGTGGGCGGTGAAAGGCGGGAATTCATCATGCGTCGAACAGCCCACTTGTATTATGTATATAATATATATATATATATATATATATATATATATATATATATATATATATATATAAGTATAGGGGGGTTGATGTGTGTCGTTCGCTTGTTGAATATGACAGCGTGTTCCTATGAGATATTTCGCATTAAAATATCAAATTTGCGTATCGAAATATTCCCCCCCTAAAATAATAGGAAACTGTTCTTAGATCTCTGTTTTTCCATTTTATTTTATTTTTAATATTAATGTTTTTATTTTTTATATTTTTTTTTCACACTTTTATTGAACTAAATCTGTTTGTTTCCTTTTCTCACTTTTCAATTATCTAATTGACATGAAATTTATTATACTTGCTAATTCTCGATGACAATATAAAAATCAATTAACAGACGTATCTGTTAGTGACATCTATTTATGAATATATTTTTTTATTTTATTATACATATTCTTAATCATCTATAATATAAGAATAGCATAATTGACCGATGTTCTATAGTCGTTATAGTGAACCTTTTTATGTGCATATGCTAGGAAATCACAAATATCACTTTCATTATTTTTCGCATATTTATAATATTCAAAACTTTTTTTATGGTTTACTTTTTGAAAAATAAAATAGGCACTGATCTTGCCTATCGTGACCGATCATTTGACCGCTTGATATTTCTAGACGTTCATAATTACATTCTTAAAAGTCTAATTTCAACATGAAGAACCCTTCAAAGATTCATTGTTCGAAGAAAACTTCGTGCAAATTATGTTTTAATTTTCATATTAATTTATTATTAAATTCAATTTTATAATAAAATCGTTCACGTGCCAGCAAAATTTTCGTACGTGCCATAGGTTCTATAGTATAACGAGCAACATGATAAACATATATGAATATTTATCGGCGATTATGCGTAATATGAAAAAGTTAAATTATATTTGGAACATGTCATTATTAAATAATAATTCTCGTGTATAAATCACGATACTTTAAAACTTATATGAGACTTTTGCGAGCGTGTCTTCTATACATAAGTTTAATTATCTCCGAACTTTCAAGTCGTTATACGGAGACGTGCTTAATTTCAAAATTTCATACTTCACGTGCCCGCTCATTGGCAAAAGTCAATATATAATATATATACACAATCTAAATTCTAAAATGGAAGATAATACGTTGTACATTCGTATTATAATCGAGTTATTGCTCGGGAAATGGGGTCGTATGTTATTTCGAATAAGTAATTTAGAGGGATGAAAGCGTACTATGACTATGAACCCCCTTAAAGATTGTTTGACGGGCGATAAGTTACATTGTTATTGATTATTTAATAGTATCTTAAGTAGGTTTAGATATCTTTTCAATTTTATTATTATTTAAGACGAAAGATATTATATAATATAAAATTGTATGCAAATACAAAAAAAAAAAGAAATATGAATATTCTATTACTCATATCTATGTTCTTTAAATAAATTAATCTTTTTATAATTAAGTATATTTTTTATAATATATATAGAATATTTATTATGAACATAAGAATAAAAAAAATAATTTATTCAATAAAAAGTACATTATTAAAGTAAATTTTCATACATGAAGACTTGAAACTGAAATAAAACATTCAAATATATATTTTATTTAAATATTACTATATCAATATTTTACAAAGCTTTTTAATCATATTAGATATTTTTAATGCATCATTTTTTTATTATACAATATAAAATCTAAAGTTTAAATACTTATTGAAAACCTATCTTTAATAAAACAATATGCGTTTAAACACATTTAACATCTATTTTCTTTATTAAATATTGTTGTCATATTATTATAGTATATAAAATAAATAAACTTTATAACTAAATATAAAAATAATATTATTTTTATATATTAAAAATAAATATAACTGAAAATTTTGAATATATAAATTCGATCTTATAAAGTTTATTATATATTTGACACATTTTATATTATAATACAATAGAGAAATTGGAAAAGTTTTTCAAATTTAATATACATCACATCATATAATAGATTGAAATGCAATCAGTTTAAATTTTCGACAAATTTATTCATAACATTATATCGAATCTTTAAAGCAACACTATATATATATTTATATTATATAAGTGGACATCGATTGCGTATTTTGTATTCTAGACATCGGCGATTGTCCCTTAAGGGTCGAAAAAGACCCTTCAAAATTTTGACTATTTGACATTCCACATTCGAACTTTACATTAAGGATTCTATCATTGAAGAAGCATCGCTAGGGGTGTTTTGACGAGCCTTTAAGACCACCCCTAAGGATGGCGATTTGACAGATTGCTCTTTTCATATGTGCATCGGTTAGAAAGAAAAAAAAAGTCACATTTTTATACGCAAATAATAGGATTCGACATGTTTTATCTTTCATTCATACTTCATGAATTTTACGAATTTTTTCATATAATTCGCATTTATATATATTATATATAAATATTTTTATCGGATGAAATTTGTACTAAATTGAAAATAATATTTATATTATTATATAAATATATGAATATGTATTATATTCTTGTTTAATATTCATGCTCGCATATGAAGTTGAAATTGTGAAAATCTTATTTGCGAAATTCAATGAATATCTAAACAGATTATTCGATAACAGAATGCAACGCGTCTAAAAACTAATATATGAATCGATGTTATTTCATTTACAATAAATAACACGTTATTTTTCCCATTTACAAAATCTCTATTGCCAAATTGTATTAATAAATATATAATAAACATAATATATGTTGCCTATGTATATATACATTTTTTTCAATTATTTCGAATTGTTTGTATTTAGACAATTTTTTTACCATTATCAATAAATTGTATGTATATTAAAAAAAATCTTTTAAGAGAAAATCAACAATTTCAATCCTATCAAATTTATTTTATCACTTTTTCATACGATTGACGATATTTTTATATGGAAAAATCGCATTTATAAATCGTCACGAATGTAGTAAATATTTTTCAAAAAAAATGGTACGAGGTTTAGACTACGTGTTAAATTTAGCTACATTAATATACCATATATGATATATATATATATATATATATATATATATATATATATATATATATATGAAATTTCATAAGCTAAAGGATATATATGCAATGAAAGAATTATAGTAAATTAAAAAAAAAGATTTATTTATAATAAAAGATTAATAATTTTTAAATCTAAGATTTAATTTGGATTTAAGCGAAATTTATGCGAATTAAAAATTGATTTTATTCGGTTACATCCGACGATTTTCGATGTTCTCCGGTAACGTTGCGCTATTCGCACGTTTATCGGTGAAATCAAATCGTCGAGACGGTCGACAATGATTTCAGGGGTATTCCCCGACCCCATCCACGGGAATTACGGGAACACTAGACTGTGTCCCGGGTATTCTGTACCCGTGTCCCCTGGATTCGACAACGTACGTCACGTATTTCACCGTAGAGAATGCGGCGCGAATAAGCATTTGACCGTGGCGAGGCCTTAACCCGACCAGAATGTCAAGTGGTCAAACTCACCCCATATCAATTTATATATATATATATATATATATATATATATATATATATATATATATATATATATATATATATATATATATATATATATATATATATATATATATATATATATATATATATATATTAGACGCTCTTGCATCAAAATAACAAAGTCTGGCCCGTCTAAACGGAGAAAATGTCAACGTCAACGTGGCCTATAATTTCCTCGATAAATGTCTAAATAATATGGAGAGTGGGTCTTTTTTTCGTTTTATTCATCAATGTGACAATGTCGAATAGTAATGAACTCAAAATTCGATATAGAATCGTTTTCAATATATATATATATATATATATATATATATATATATATATATATATATATATATATATATATATCTATCGAATGCTTCATATTTCAAGAGATTCCCAAAGAGGGCGCTGCAACAATACAGAGAGACAGTGATGGCCACAGATATATATAAGAACTCTTTAATTGCTATTAAAATTAATAATAATAATATTTTCCAGGGAGCTAAGTAATATTTCTTTATTCAAATTCTATTAAATAAACAATATATATATATATATATATATATATATATATATATATATATATATATATATATATATAATAGAATGTAGAAATATAGGTCGATCAAAAAGTTAAAATAGATTTGTTATTGTTCGTTCTTTCATATACTTAAAATTTGAGTAAAATATATTTAATATATAATACTTAAAATTATATTTATATGATATATAGTTTACAAACATCTTTGTCATTCGTGTCGTCGGATTCACAATAGTTTCAGTTTGAGGGGGAGACAGGTTGTTAGAAAGTTACCGTTCGTATTCGTTCAAGCATCCAAATGCGCGTTGAAGTTTCGTGAGTGAAAGAAATAAGAATAAGAATAGAAAGAAGACACCCACCCCTTCCCCCTCATATCCCCTATTCTTAAAGAAAAGCCTTCAAGAAACCTTCTTAGGTCTGGAAAACAGCGAACAAAGCCTTTTGCGGTGGACTCTACTATCGAGACTGCCTTCGAAATTAGCGCGAAAATACTTTTCATGTAAATGTAACCCTTGACACGTTCATTGCACCCATTATTCTACATATATATAACACAATATTGACGTCAGCTAATTGTTATTTAAATATATAATAATAAATATAGACGATAAAAATGTTGATAAAGCTTTTTATGAACCTAAATCATATTAAATATCTTATCTTTTTAAACATTAACCTATTGATTATAGTCAATTTTCTATAATAAAAATATATTATAATAAATTATTTCATATATATATATATATATATATATATATATATATATATATGAAATTTCATATATATATATATATATATATGTGTGTGTGTGTGTGTGTGTGTGTATAAATGATATTTATGTAAAACTTTACGTACAAGAAAAAGCTTTTCTTAACATTTACGCCCGGATAACCGATTCGGAAAACTCGCCTGAAATAAATGCAACAAAGTCACACCAAACCAGCCCCCCAACCCCTAAACAAAAGGGGATGAAAGAGTTGAAAGTTTGCGAATTTTCTCCATATAAACACTCGTGTGCTACACTTTATCCGATGAAACATGTGAATGCGTCGAAATTGTATCACCAAACTTTAATATATATCATTCTAAAATAATATAATAATAATAATGTATATTTTTTACTGTAATGATTTTTTTACATATTTATATTCTGTTCAATGTTATTATTTTTTTTATAAACATTATTGTATTATTCATTAATTCAAAATATTAATTCAAAAAATGACAGGACTCTTTTATGTAAAAATGTACTGAAAATTTTAAAAATAATTGAATGAATTTCATTTTAAAAATATTATGTTATTTTAAAAGAAAAGCGTTCATAAAATATTAAATATTGTATATTCGTTAATTAATGAATGAAATTTAATATTAAAATAAATAATATTATTCATTTTTTTATTATTGAAATATTTAAAAATTGATCACAATTTTACATCTTTTATATAAATTAATATAATATTTTAATTATTTTTAGAGCCGCCGCCGCCGCCGATGTTACACTCGAATGCTACCTTATTTTTACAATTTATTATTAAATAATTTTTACATCTCAAAATATACATTATTGTCATGTATATTTCTATAATTGTCATTTAAATTAATTAGGATCTATTATTATTTTTCATTTATTTTATTTTTGAAGTGATTTTTTTGTACTTTTCTTTATTTTCAAAATTTATTTCTGTAAAATCTGATATATTATATATAAAAACTTGTGTATTTCTAAAGATGTAATGATACACGATATACTATGTACAAATTTGCACACAGGTCCACTTGTATATATTATATTTAGAAAATTTTCAATATATTTACCATAAAAGCTTTGACGTTCACATTTTTTTCATATATATATATCATTAAATCATATAAAGTTTAAAAACTTCATTTCAGCATTAAATCAACACACGTGAATAGTTCTTTTTTCTTCTCAAACGACAGATAATAAGCAAAAAAAGAAGTGTTCGGGAAAACACGGGAATGGACTCCGTAATGAAGCCGGACCGTTTTCTATTCCTGTTTTCTTTTCTTCTTTTTTTTTTCTTTCCTGTCGCAGACTCGTCTCCTGAATATCTAATCAATACGATCCCGTATTTTTATTTTGTACCTTTGCGTTGTTTTTCCTTCGGATTTAGATTTCTTTTTTCTCGTGTTTTTCCTCTTTATCTTACCTTTTTTTTTCTTTCCTTCGCCTTCCAACGACTGTCTTTCCTATTCGGCGTCTTCGATTCGGGTACGTTGAAAACAAACTACGAATCTGGCGATCCCTCTTTCTGCGTCTCGTTTTTGTCGTATTGAATTTTCTTTTTGAGAGTTATACGTCTCGAGAATGCTTAAGGAGGAACTTTGAGAGTTGTTCGAGGATGCGCGACCTCTGAAAAGTGATTCCCTTATACAACGCATTCTTAATGCGATCTCCGTTCAACTTTTATGCGATCAATGGATCCTACGCTAAGGTTTGCGCGAAACGAAAATTAAAGTCGTAAAATAAACTCGATTACGACGAATAAGAAACGAACGGTGAAAAATGGCATCGAGATCACTAAACAATGGCAAATTTATCGAAAGCTCTCTCGTTTAACGTGTGCTAGTGTGCGAGCGAAAAGCTCAAAGACCGATAGATGCCGATATAATTAAGTTTCAAACGATTCAAATATATAAATTTTGAATTAGAAAAATATTTACATTTCTTTTATATACAAACCAATGCTTGAAATCAATTATTTATATTTATATATTTAGAACGCAAAAGTTCAATATCGTCACTACATTACATATTTTTTCATAAAATGTATTAATTATAATATTGTTTCAACTTCAAATACAACACAAATATAGATTTGTCATTTTTAATGGAATATATTTGTAGTTTAAATTTAGGTCTAATGACTCAATACGGCTTAAATTAATCAGCACTTTGAAAATTACCATAACACTGATTTAATTGTTTTATAATATTTCTATTAACATTGTTATTAAATTTTCTTACCTTTGTAAGAATCGTGAAAGTCGTGAGCTTTATTCGTATATTATTTAATTAAAATTGTAATTATAATATTTATATATACAAAAATAAAATACAACGATTTATTAAATTTTTTGATAAATAATATATTTTATATAGCCTCATAATTTAAATAAAAAACAAACATTTATTCCAAATAGAATAATTTTTTAATCATGTTCTTTTTCACTTTAAATATAAAACAATTCATTTTATAAAATATTTTCATATTTATCCTACCAAATTTAATCTATAAAATCAAATTAATCAGACATTAACATAAATATTTATTCATTTCATTAAACAAATTATCCTTACATACGAATAAAAAAACATCTTTATACGATTTATATTATATAAAATTATATAATGCTAAGGCAAAGTATAATAAATTGATCCACGTTAAAATATTACGTCCGTCGAGTGTATATCATAAGCTAAGTTTTAATGAACTTTAACTATCTTGAAGATATATATATATATATATATATATATATATATATATATATATATATATATATGCGTTCTTATAAATATAATATAATATAATATATTAATTTAACCCTCGAGACTTGTTTTGAAGAGTCGTGTTAACCCTTTTGCTTCGGCTCACATACCTGTGTTTTTACTATATATTGCAAAACAGATAACTAAACTGCAACGTGCAAAACTTAAATTTTCCTAGAGAAAATTTAATTATTTTTAATGGAAAGTAAAATTTTAATAAACTACAAGTTTATGTTATATTAAAAAAAAATAATATTCAGTTTTTATATATACATATATATATATATATATATATATATATTAAGTAGTGTCCGTTAATTTGAATTCAAAAGGGCACTTGATAGTATTCAAAGGAATCGTAGTAATTAAAGGCGTACCATATCTAATATGCAATAACCGATGATGAATATGAATGCATCCACCCATACCTTGTGTTATACCATAATGGGAGGGATCGATGGGTGTTTTCATTGGGTGGGATTGGGCGGTAATCTAAAAGGCTTTATGCATAGAGTTTATATAGTGAAATGTATGGAGTTGGAATATAGGGACATTCGGCTTAATGTTTGGGGTGGACCAAAGTGCGGCGGACATCAGTGAGATTAATAGACGACACAGCCATCGTTTAATATGTTGTCGCAAAATATTCATTAAGTTTACAATCTTCAATTAATAATGTACCATTGGGACCAATGAGCTGATGACGCACTGTCTCAGCTTAGGCTAAAATTATATAAAATATTTTTTTTTGACCATATACTATATAAATTTTTCACCGGATATATTAGATCATTTATAACACATATGCTACATTATTAATTAATATGACAAATGACTGAAAATATCGTTTTGATAAATGAACTTTATATTAAAAAAAATATATATATAGTATACAAAAATGTTTTTGTATTGGAAAAAATTGTATATATTTTTTTTTGTGCTCATGAAAATAATCCGACGGTGAAATAAAAAAAAAGCGGCGGCGAAAAGAGGGAAAAATCGAACGGGAAATAATGAAAGCTTTTGATGGCGGAAAAACCGGGAAAATGCCAGGTTGACGCATTTATCTGTTTCCGTTGTGATGTTCGCATAAAACCGGTCAAATGTGACATTTCATTATGTCTGAATGATTTTTTTTTATGACGAAAAATATCGTTATTTCTATTATTATTGTTTAGTGAATAATAAATAAGAAATATCAATTGTTTATATGAAAATTAATTATTTTTTCGTATGTGTTTTATATATTTCAATACTTTTATTTTGTGTACAATAATAATATTCTATATTAAAAGTGTCTCAGAAATATGAATAAAAATTATAAGTTAATAACGATATTACAATAGATCTATATATATATACTTATAAATTTGTTTATTACAAGTAATATCAACTATATTAGAACCAAAGTTTTTTTTTTCACTTATCTAATATTTTATATAAACAAGTCACCTATATATAAGTTAAATCTTAAAATATGTTATTATATTTGAAAATTGTTCAAGACAGTCTTATATTATCATTATGTATTATATCTTTTTATAAAATATGAATCATAAAAATCGTATTATAATTCTAGTATATATATATAATATAACAATCTCTAACAAATATATCAATTACGTTTATAACATCGGATCAAAAAAAAAAAAAAACAGACGTTCTTTTACATCTGTAAGGGATGAAAAAAATATATCTGTTACGTCGAAATAGGTTATAGAGCCGGCATCAGATTGAATTCTGAGTGAAATATGGCAGATTTTCGCGTCGCAAAAAGGGATTGTGTCGGCCATACGACGCGCAATTCACTCTTATTTCAGTCGAAATTGGTAATATCTGTCCGTATGAGGGTCCATGTTATGTCGTGATAAAAGCCAAACAACGCCTTTATACTTGTCTTGTATGTAATATTTAACGCGACGTTATTATTGCGTCGTGAAAACGTACCGTCGCTTTTGTGTCGTAATAATATATTATATGTATAATACGTGCGGTGACTATCTTTTAGTGTATATATATATATATATATATATATATATATATATATATATATATATATGCTACATTATTGTCCGAAAATTATGTTTGTAAATTTATTATATTGTTTTATAATTATATGATGTGCTTTAAAGTTGAATATAATTTTCGAAATAAATATATTAAAAATACAATATTGTATCAATATGATTTATATGTAAAAAAATTTAATCAAATAAAAATATATAGAAATATTGATTTATATTTTAGAAAAAATTATCAATATGGAAATTGAAAATTAGGTAAAAATTTTCAATATTAGGAAAGTTGAAAGGTTTTGATCCAATAAAGCAATATTGTTATTCTGAAAATTAGTGGTAGTACTTAGAACTCTGAATTAAAAAAAAGCTTCATATTATAATTATTCAATAATTTAAAAAATATATATCAATATAAGGAAGATTAAAATATTTCTAGTTTTGTTAATTTATATTTTAAACTAAATTTATTAATTTTAGTCGTAGAAATTATGACTCTAAGTCAAAATAAAAGATTGCACGTAAGTTAGAAATGATGATATAAAAATAAATAAATTTAGATACCAAATTATTTTATTTTCACTCTAAAGTGATGTAATGGGAAAAATTTAATATTTTTTTTCAATATATTTAATATATTTCTTAGTGTTGTAGTAAGAAAATATTATATTATTTATCGTATAAAATGTTAAATCAAATAGCAACAACCGACACTAAATATGCATTTCGCTACTTGAATAATTGTTTAATTTCAATTGCAACATAAAATTTAATAATTGAACGTGTAGTAGAGGAGACCTTCACGTATGAGGTTCACGAATTTATAGGATTATACACCTCGTCTGCGTAATGTCCTCGAATTCGGTTCATATTCCCCGGGGAACGTGGTTCGGCCACGGTCTACTCACCTCGAAGGACCTCGCAGGATAAACAATCTCCAGCAATTATATTGATAAGTTGTGGGATTTACTTTTGGGAATACGACGGGGTCCATTGATCAAAACTTTCATCCTTTCTGAGTTCGCCCTTTCGGCTCCGCTACTATATTGAATGTAAAATTTACTTTGTTGTTTCAAGTCCCGTGAACCGAACCCAAACTTCATAATAATGATGTTAAATCTATGTTTGAAACGTAAATAACATTTTTTTTTTAAATATATTTATTTAATCGAGTTACTTGTTGAAGTTGTTTTGATATTGTATAGAATATACTAAATACATTAATTAAATAATTAAAATATCCACATTTTTTTCCATTATATATCTTTTTATTTAAGTAATAAAGCACTCAAATTATTTTTAAGACATCATATATATAAAATGCTAACACAGATATGTGGTGTAGCTTTTTTTCGTCAAATACTACTTTATTTTTACAATTAAATCTTAAATAATCTTTACAACTCAAAATATAGATCCTTTCCATTCCGAAGTTAAACTTATTATTATATAATTTCATATAAAATATTTCAGTATTTACGACTTCAACGCAACAAAGCAAAACTTTTTCACCATAATTGTATATATATATATATATATATATATATATATATATATATATATATATATATATATATATATTTTTATCAAATTTAACCATATGTTAATTATTTATTAATTATATCAAAATTATTTTGAAAATATAATCGGAAATAGTTTTAACTCACATAGTTTGAAGCACCAATTAAATCGTCAATGACGATAGCAACTCTTCAGCAATGGAGTGCTTGTTTAACTTTCATTTTCACCGTGTATTGATTGAGGAATCCAGGGGACACAAGTGTATTCGAACGAACACACAGTCGAACGTAACAAATACGTTTACCGGTCGGCAAAAGCGTTTTTCAACAAAAAAAAAAATGGAATGAAAAAAACCAAAGGCTGTCAAACCTCGTTTCGCGTTGCGGATTTTTTTTACGCGAAAAACGACGATGCCAAATCGAATTATCCCCCCAGATAACTTAATACGGCGGTGATGATTGAAAAAAGGGATTTTTTTTTCACCGGTTCGAATTCGACCAGCGGTTCCCAAATGAAAAACGGATTTTCACGTCGGACTCGATGCGATTTCCTCGCGAAAATTTGCAATTTATAGGCTTAAATTTTCTATCACATTACAAATATATATATTGCGAAAGCATATTAGAAAATTATTTACATAGTATTCATATTCAATATATATTTATACATATTTTTATATTTTAATAAATAGCAGTTTAGATCCACAAATTATCACTTAAAATTACAGTTATTTTACATAGATTTCATATAAAATATTGTTTGTAAAATCAATAAATTATTTTATAAAAAAGTTATAGATAATTTAATATAAAATCCATCTCAAAAAACAAAAAAAAAATATTATATTCATAAAATATTTTCTCTATATAGAAATTAATCATTAAAAATGTCAAAAAATTGACACTAAAAAAGAGATCATAGAATCATATTTTAAAAAAAATATATGAACGTGAAATTGACTCTTCGAACTAATTCATCATATTCAAGACAATATTATTTTTCCATATTTGGCATACAATATAATATTCTCAATAGAAATATTTTCATAAAATTTGACAAGTTTCACAAGGCATAAATCTACGATGTTTATATTTCATCTAAACTCCGATATATAATATATTTATATTAAATATTTATATATGAAAATCGATCTTTGCCCATATATAGTAGGCATATATTGTAGCATCACGCACGGTTCGACGCATGATTTATACGATTTTTAAAACGATCCATCGTCTACTAAAGTCGCTCTAATACCGAAATAATTGAAGTATACGATCCGTATTGAAGAATAATATTTATATTAGAAAACCATCCCCCCCCCCTATCGTAACAATTTCGAACGAGGAACGAAAAACGCGACAAACTTGCCGGGGATGAGTTTTTCTTCTTTTTTTTCCCTATTTTCTTTTCTAGTATCGCGCATGGAAAATATAACGTCGAACGCTTAACGTCTTGACATGCTCATTTCACATGTCGATAGGCTTTCATTTCTGGTCGTTATGCGTCTTCAACTCGCCCCTAGGAAAAATCCCCTATTTTTTTTTTTTTTTTGGAGTCGACTTCGTGATTTTTTCCCTTTTATTTCGTATTATTATTATTTTGCTTTTCTCTCTCTAGAGTTTGCTGTATTGCTATTTTTTCCTATTCGGAATTCGTTAGACGAACGATAGCATCTACGGGACGTTCTTTCGAATTCGAATGACGAATGTAAATCGTACAGAAAAAAAAAGAAATATGTGCCCTTTTCATCGTGCTAAATCGTCGCGGAAAATGATCCCTTTTCACCTTTCAAACACTGTCGTGCTTTCACTTCTATAACGCCTTCTTTGATTTTTCTTCCGGAAGTGAATTTCGCATTGCATGCTTGTGGCTCTATAGAAAATGTTCGCACAATTTCTTCGTTTTTCATACTTGTTAAATATACAATATTTAAATATGATATTCTCAAAATATTTAATATTATAATAACATAATTATCATATTAGCTTAAACGTACAATTAATTTTCATAAATGTTAATTTAATAAAATGTATTATCATGATTAACAAAATTAAATACATATTAATGTAGTTAATATTTCTTATAAATTTTTTAATGTATATATATATATATATATATATATATATATATATATATTGTATATGAGTCTTATTGCCTATTTTAAATTTTAATTCATATATTATATTGATATTTTTAGAAGATCGTTGAACAACGTTTCCTTTACTTTACAAGTGAAAAAGTATAACGAAATACAAGACAACAGGAAGAAATTGAACAATTTAAAAAATTTAAATGAGAAAAAAGCTGATATTGCTTGTATCACTTCTTTTATGTAGCTTAATGGGAACGTATTCCCGTAAACGAGCTCCATCAGAGCACACCAACTTATCCCCATCGCGCCAAAGGGAAAGGCAAATTTATCTTCTCTAAAATGTCATACATACACACAACTGGGGGGTTCATGTTTAAATCAACATTGCAGATTTGACAGAGTGAAAGGCGCATTTTTTAAATTTATATTGTCTCGAGATACATCTGACGGTTTAGAGACACGAGCTGAACAAGAAACGTCGAAGGATTTGCATACAATTATCATTTTTGATTCGCGTTTTTCGTTCTTTTCTTATTTTAACTTTGCACCTAAGCAAAAGGCGCTTTGAAGATTTACGACTGCTTTGGCTCACTGATGATTTATTCACGATTGTTAATTCGAAGGGAAAAATATTCGTCGGATGCCCGAATATACTTAAATGCGATTTATCGAGCGACAAAACGCACTTTCTCCCTTCCTAAGAAGTATCCGCCATTCTTTTTTCCTAGTCATAATAAATTTATAAAGATCGCTTTTAATATTGTTCAATTTCAATTTTATATTTGTATTATATATATATATATAATATATTCGCTTTGTGCATCGAGACGATAATCTGCGTGCGTAAATCGCGAATGGATCTGGGTCGTAAAAAGGAAGAAAAAAAAAAGTACAGGAACATAAAAGTCCTCGGGTAAAGGTTCCTTGTCCACACCCCGGCGATATCATCAGGGCTCGTTTTGACGATCGTAAAAATATCGTTTTACGACCATCTACTACTAGGCAATGTCGCCTATCTGCTTCGGATTCCGAGCCGATGGTTTTTATATCCACGTTTCGGTCCATGAAATTGTGAACACACCCCAACAACATCTGAACAATACGATACGCATACATTGTAATTGCAAAACTATAACATCAACCCCTATAAGATTATATAATATATACTTAGGCGATTTTTATGTTAAAAAATTCAATTTTTAATTCTAAATACGAGTATTTAAATATAACTCCACCGTCTTGTAAAACACCTCGTACACACCCCAATCTTAGGGTGAAAATTGGGGAAGACGAGCGCTTTGAGAACCTTCGTCATATTTAGTCACAGAATAATCACGCAATTAAACGTCTTAATAATCCGCTTAGTGTCGTTCCATTCAGAGCATTAAAACGTATTCAATTTATTATTATATATATATTTATATATTACATATATATATATATATATATATATATATATATATATATATATATATATATATATATAATGAACGTTTTATGAGAATATTTTGAAGCGATATTAATTATTTAACGTTTAATATTAAACTTGTATTTAATCGTAAATTGAACTACGGTGGACAGAATGAAAATCGATTTTATTTATTTCTCATTTACTAAATGAATTCCTATTAAATATCGAAAAGCTTTTCTATATATTTATATTATTTTTCTGAGAATTAATAATATAACATTTCATTATTTTTATTGTTTATACAGCTTGTTTTCGTCAGTTATTAATTTTAATGTCTGACAATGATCGATGTAATTTTTATATTTATATAGAAGAATTAAGCTATTAATTTTTATTATTATGTACTCGAGTTGATAGCTGTTAAACTAAATATAACACTTTAGATAATTACTAATATATCATTATTATATAGAAGATTATTTTAATTGAAAAAAGGTAATTATTTATTAAAAAAATGAAATCTGCATTGAAATCATGAAATTATTGATTTGAATATAAACATTGTTAATATTTGAAATATAAAATATAAAATCATATATTATTGTCAGATTATCATTGTATATTTCTTACTAATCAAAGTTGTGTTTCAGTAAGTGTTTATATTAAAATTTAATATTTATACTTTATTTACTTTAAAAATATGAATATTGTAATAAAAATACAACATTATTTACACTTATAATTAAATAATTTATTCTCAAATTATACAGTTCTCATTACGTAAACATATTTTAAAATTACTACGTTCACTTATTCATTGCCGTGTATCATTCCTGTACCGAGAATCATTCGAGCGTTCTCGCACGATATCACGAACGATGCGAGAGATGTTTCTGACGACGACGACGAGCAAATTATTAGTATAAAATTGTTTCGAGTGTTCTCGAGTCGTTTAACTAAAGAGAACCTAGAACAAATAAACGCTTTGAAGTCGGCACAGGGACACGCTTGCATATTGCATTAGCAGTAATTAAGTCACGTAAATATTTAAGTTGCCGTCCTGTAGGACCCTCCAATTTGGTACTGGAAAAGCTCAAGGCTCACCCGCCGTTGACTTCCTTTAATTAAAACTCATAATTATCCTCATAACTGCCGTTTTTAAAGGTCGCTAGAATGCCTGAGAACAAACGATTGCGCACTTTCAACACACAATTACAGTTTTGATTTTTTTTTTTATTAAAAAAAAATTGTTGAATATTCATTGTGAAAACTGATAAATATATTTTTATTATGTTATATTTCCATATACAGAACATAAAATATCCGATGATGTGATGGCGATGATGATGACCAGTGCGGTCCCCTCGAATTGTATTATATTTACGCGTCCTCTAGAAAAAAAAAGAATAAGGTAATGGAATGTCGAGCTTTTATTACCGTATAAAATATAAAAATGCATATTCATACAAAAGGCCTTGTGCACAATGGCCAAGAACATAAAAAGCATACATTTACAAGACCCCTAAACGTAAGCCTGCCATAGTTATGGAGACACTTAGCGAAACATAATTCACAGAAGCGCTAAAAGAAAAACTATTTTCTCTTTTCTCTAGATATATATTGGAATTTTCCTTTTTTTCATATCATTATATATTGATTTAATTCCAAAAATCTTTTTTATGATAATTATATTATAAGTATATGATTCTCCATTTTGAACTTATAATACATAATAATTTTTAAAAATATTACTTATTTCTTTATTTAATTACAATTATTTTCTGATAATTTTTTATACAATATATATCTTTATAATTTAAAATATTAATACAGTGATCCTTAATCGCGGGTGCTATATTTCAGGAACACCCGCGGTAAATGAAAATCCGCGAAGTAGGAAATCTATATATTAATATTTATTTTTATACATTATTTTAGTAGTTATGCAATATTTTATATCTTTTTAAATCCTCCCCACACACTTATACATACGTTTTGTACACATACTGTATTTGTTTCTTAAAAGTGTTTATCAACAATATTATTTTTTATATATTTTGATAATATAAATAACAAAATAAAATTAAAATTGTCACTGCTTATTTCAAATATAGACGCACAATATTTATCTTATATATGTAAAAGTATTAGATATGAATTTTATAAAATCATTATTATATATTATAATTCTATCGTAACGATGCGTTTTATGGGCATCAGAAAAAAGTATATATATATACAATATATAACACTTTATAATACAATAACGCGACATAACAAAAATACATCAAAAAAAAAAAATGGGAAAAATTTCCATAGAATTTTCACGAAAAGCGAACCGACGAAAGCACACTTGGACGCCGCATGAGTTTTACTGCCTCCCGCTCGGATGCATTTACTCGTCTATAAAACCGAAAATATTACAACTTTATGCGATGCCCCACGACTTGCCGATTATTCCCGTGCGCATACACGTTTCTAGCACGTGCTCGTAAACGCTTCGGTCGCAATTATTGCAAATAAAGTTATAACTGTGAAGTGCTTATTAAAGGTATATGTGAACGTTTTTGACGAGTGACACCCGATATATATATATATATATATATATATATATATATATAAGTAACACTTGACAAGTATTTGCATATTGAAAATTTTACGATACACCCTGTATATGTTACGTAGTATCAAAACTTTATTACAACGGTATCGTCTTTATTTTCGGATATTGGAATATATTATTCTATTTTTACGAGTGTTTCAAATTATAACAATATTATTATTTTTTTCAAATATGAATAGTGCGATTGTTTTGAATTATATATATATATATATATATATATATATATATATATATATATATATATATACATACATATAAATTAAAATAATTTGTGGAAAAATCATTAATTATTTATAATATCAGAAAATAAATAAATCAATTCAGAAATTAATGTAAAACGATTTTGTACATAAAAATTGATGTTAAACGATTTCAAATTTAACAATTTCGTTAGATTTCAAATTTAAAAAAAAAACAATATTTTTTCGTAAATAATAATAGAAATGGAAATGAAATTTTTAATATATCTGGTCTATTATGCTGTTTGACATAAAACTGATTTCCGAACTTCGGCAGCAAACAATATATTGTATATATATAATATATATGTGTGTGTGTAGCATAAAATCGTTTATTTTTAAAGAGAGTTCTTTTATATTTTCTTTTTAATTATACCATTATAAAGACACACTCCTTGTAAAACATACTATGACATCTTCTCGTAATTCAATATTTTTTCAGGTCTCATTGTTTAGATATCTATTAATTCCCGTCAGGATATTATGCCTTTTGTTATGACTGCAAGAGGGTACGTTTACTTCTTTTTTTTTTCTTCACGGTCTATGAGTGGCATCATCATTTTGTGGCCAAGAGAGACGATCTCTTCATCGTCTCTCGGTATTTGTCTTTAATTATTAAACGAGATAGACGCAACAAAAGAAAACACAGCTCGAGAACAAACTCCATATATATAATATACGAGGGTTAAAAATAAAATAAAACGACACGAAAACGGGGAGGGAAAGGAAAATTACTGAGTTTTTTTTTTGTATTATTTCGATATCGTTCAACCCTCGAGTGATAACGGAAAAGCGAAGAAAAAAAAATACGCGATAGGTTAAACGAAGCGAAACGATGGAAAAATCAGAAACGTTTTCCGCCGTTAACGTTCGATTTCGCGAATTAATTTTCACCGACGCACAGATAGAATATTAAGTTCATTTTTTTTATGAACGAAAAAAATTTGGAAGGTTCTGTTTTTCTTTCGTTTTCTTGACCGAAACGATTTCGACCGCCTAATTGAGTAATTCATTTAAAAGAAAATTATTTTCACGTCGAGTCATAAAAATTGTGGGGGCGGTTTTCTGAGCCCGCAGGTCCAAAAAGGACGTGATCCGAAATCGGAATAGCCTTCACAATGCCTTATTTCATTTTCAAAAGGTTAACCGAACTGCATTGCTGTTGGTCCGCATTATATTATAATATATATATATATATATATATATATATATATATATATATATATATATATATATATACTATATATCGCAAATAGTTCTCTTGGCTCTCGAATTCAGCACTGGCGTTTTTCAGACAATGCAGGAAAATTGTTTCGATATATTGAAACGTGAAAAGTGCTCTTCGTGGACTTTCATAGAAAAACATTCGATTTTTCTGAAATGTTTCACTTTTAAGTAAACCGTTTTCAATTGTGATTCTATTTTTTTTTCTTCAATTTTATATAGATTATAAAAATTATATGTCATTAGATTAAATCAAAATCAATTCTGAATATATAAAAAAAATATTTTATTGTTAATCATGTGATAATATTACTAATATATTTGTACATATATGAACTGATGTTCTTATATGCACTATTGTATTCTCGATTGTAAAATTAATTTCAAGAAGGTCGTAAATTATCACATTTCATGTTTATTAGTCGATTTGCATATTTCTATGATTCAAATACAAATTTTAAATGTATGCAAAAACTAATTTACATTTGCATATTACGAAAATTCAGTCATATTTTACTATACAATTTGAATATATATATATATATATATATATATATATATATATATATATATATATATATATATATATTTAAATAATATACATTTCCATTCTCTCGCACTTCAATTTTTAATATTTTTATCATGAAAATATACAAAATATATATTATGGTTACTATATAAAAATTTTCAACTAAAAGCCAAAATGTACTCACAAAAACGCCAATAATTCATATAGTAAAATGGCATTTTTTACATATATCTATTTTATGTAGAGAGTAAATCAATGACAACCCTTTTCATTTTATTTACCAAATATTTTTTTCAATTAATTTTAAAATATATATTATTTTATTAATAAAATATTATAAAAATATATGTATATATAAAATATATGATTAAATGATACATTAAATGAGAGATAAAATAGAAATATTAGGATTCATAACAAGTTTCTATGTACTTTATCTATCATATATGTATGAGAAAAATTCGTATATATATATATATATTTCATATACATGTATAGCACATATTCACGTCTGTCTGTGTATATGTTACGAGTGATATCAACTAGAAAAGAAGTCACGTGTGCTAAAATGTCCAGCTCGGGGCGATGTTCACTGAAGCAGCATGACGATTGTTCCGGCCAGTGAGCGGCGAATGACAGAAATACTAATAATTCCATTAGAAAGGATGGCTTGTGGTATGATGAAGGGATTTTATATAAGGGATGAGACCTAGAAACCCCTAAAACACCCATCGCACCCACATCTTTGGTCACTCATCGTCGTGCTTGCACAGTTCTCTTGTCTATATGCCGTGCAGACACTTTATTTGTGTGCCTAAGCCACCGTTAAATCCTACTAAATTCATTACTAAATGCCAGTTTGATCTGATAGCGTGAAATTAAATAATACATAATTTCGTCATAATATATATATATATATATATATATATATATATATATATATATATATTAAAATATCATAATAATTTTATATATAATATTTTTATATTTGATCAAAATATAAGATCCTGCAATTGTTCTAAATAAATAATCATAAATTAAAAATATAATAAATAAAAAAAATATTATATATCGTAAATAAACGCCCCTATATAAATAAATTAATAGATATCGAAAGCGTAAGCAAGAAAATGGAAACGTTGAACGCTCTTTTCCTTCTAATATAATTATCTGTCTGCGGACGACGATTGATTTACCAATAAGAAAACGCACTTAAGTGACCATCGGTTATTTTATCGGTCTTCCATTTTCCGTTCTTAACCCTCGTAAATACAAAAAATTGTCTGGCGGTGAATGTCATACTTCATCCAAAGGAAAAAAAAACGATAATAGTCGCATCCCCTACGATTTATATCGTTTTTCAATGTCAATCAATTCCCTCGTGAAACAATGGGGAAGTCGAAAAGCGAGGAACCATAAAAGCTGTGATTTTTCAACTGGTACTTGACGATTAATTATTATCATATATATATATATATATATATATATATATATATATATATATATATATATATATATGTAGTGCGTTTCTCGTCAAATGTTATCTTATTTTCACAATTTAATCTTAAATGATATTTACAACTCAAAATATAAATCTTATTACTATATGATTTCATGTTAAATATTTCTGCATTTACAATCCAATTATGTTTCAATTTTGACATCTAATTTTTTAAGATAAGGCTAGAAACGCAATATACCATACTTTTCACCTGTATAAATTTAACGCAATAAAACATTTTTTTTTACCATAATTGTATCACTATCATTTTTAAAGTGATCTATATTTAAAATAAAATTTTTATTTTTATATTTATCAAATATATAATAAAAACTATACTATAAATTATGTACAATTTATAAATAATTTTTCATTATATAAAATAATATAATAGTGTTAAAAAATATAACATTATTTAATATATTTTAATTTAATGTTTAAAAAAAATAATAAAAAATTGACGTAAATAGACTAAATCAAATGCAGAAATGTAAGGGTTAAACTTTATAAATAGCATTTTTAATAGCTTTTTTTTTAACGCGATTCAACCGCTTTTTTTTTTCGAATGAAAAGATCCCGATGTGACACACAATAGACGAGAGAAATGGGGATAGATTAAAGGGACGAAAACAGAATCATTTATCCGGGAATAATTGCCGGGGCAGCGGCCCCGGATCCAGGTCTGTGATTTGTGGACTTTTTTCCCGATTCTCGTCCGCGGCTCTCAATCATTAATTGTGTCCACCCCACCGCAAAACTTTTCTAATGCACCTAATTTACCGGTAATAGCTTTTTTCCTCTTGATCTCAACGTTTACGGTATGAGTTCGAACCCCGGCATTGCCACCGTTGTTGATAATAGCAACGCTTTGTTTCGGAACCGTTGACCGCTTTCGACCATTTATTTTAGCTTAAGAATTTCCCCATTACATTTTTACTATATATTATATTATATATAAATACAGTTATAGTAACTATATCGTAACTTATTTATATATATATATATATATATTTAAAAAAAATGAACTTAGACACAATTCATTTAGAAACATGGACTATTTTAATTGTACAATATTATATATATATATATATATATACATGTCTAAAAAATTGATATTTTATTACATTAAAAAATAATTATAATTAACGTGTAATATTCTTTTATATCTCTTTCATCATATATTTTTGAGCTTAAATACGTAAAAAAATCTTAATAAAAAATGAATATAAATTTTAGTGAAATAATTATATAATATATATCGACATACAAAATATAAAATTCATGCAACTTTTATTTTACTTAATATTAAATTACTGTAAAATAATGTTATTACTTTAAAAATATTATAAAAAAAGTTTTTCTTCTTAATTACAAAAATTTACTCTTCATAGCTCATCATTATTGTTAAATTCGTTAAGAGCTTTTTTTTCATTTTGTCTAAAATTTATTTTAAACCGTGAACATTGTTTTCCTTTTAATTTCAAATTAATTGCTACAATATTCGCTTTAAAATCTCAATATTGAATCGATATTTTTCACTTTTTTTTATTATTTTTTCATTTTATTTTTGCGGAAATTTTAATTCTAATATTACTTCCCGCCAAAAATTAGATAAGAGCGAAAACAAAAAGCTCGAGACAAAAATAATGTTTAGCGTCTCGGTCGAAATAAAGGGTTTTATGCCCGCTTTTTACGCCCGCAAAAAAAAAATAGAAAACTTTATACATACGATAATTACAAATGGAAAGCACGAGGGGTGAACAGGGCGAGGGAAACGGTTCTGCAGTTTGCACCCCCTGGGTAACTTTTTTAACTACCCCTGAGGTACTTCAGTGAAAGAGTGCACACAGAGTGGAAAAAAAAGTACACCCGCATCCTTTTACGAATATCTTCTACAGAACAAACGAATAATTTCTGAAATGAAAATAGAAAGGAAAAAAAGGATGCATTTCGCACGTTAATTAAAAAATTCAGAAGAAAAGTAATTCTAGTGTCGACTTTATTTATTTTTTTTTATATATATTATATATGTATACGGGGCTTTGAATTATAATAACAGCTAGATCCGGATCGGTATGCTCGAATATTTTACACGGTAGTGAAAATTGGAAAAGCCGACACTCGCTAAAGGGAAAATATAAGCGAAGGCATTTCATATAGGTTTTCACTTAATGGTATGCACGGCATCAGAATGTGTATAGCGATAAATGAGAGCACATAGGGGATATTTTAGTAGGATGTGGATGAAAAGGGTGGCTGTTGTGAGGGTAGATGTTGACTTATAGGGAGACAAAAACAGCAGGAGTTACGACTTCATATATATATATATATATATATATATATATATATATATATAATATACGAAAGATGGATATTTCACCACCGCATTAATACGAGACTCGTAAAAATCTACTTATGTGCGATTTGAATAGTCACGTGCTCAAATTGCTATATTTAATATTTTTAAATGTCATTTTATTATATAATATAGTGTCGTTTATTTAGCTATCTGTATAAATTAAAACCATTATGATTCATATTTATTTATTTTTTTATTATGATTTAATCATTTGATGTTGTGACAATTTTGATCATCGGATCTAACTTTAAAGTTCCAAAATATCTACTTATTTATTATAGAATAAAAATATTTTTTTAACACATTTTTCTTTGTTTGTTTTGTTTGATTTTTTTGACCACTTTACTCAATTAATCAATTTTCTTCTACTTTCTCGCATCGGCTAACAAAACTTAATGACACAGTCATTGAACTAATCGATTAGTTTTAATTGATTAATTACTATTTTAATTTAATATTAATATTTCAAATAGAATGTCATATAAATTAAATGAAAAAAAATATCATAATAATTTGTCAAACTAAAAGTAAAAATATAATTAAATTTTATATATTTATTAAATTTTTGTTTTCATATGAGTTTTTTTTTAAAACAATTCGAGCCTATAAGGGGTAACTCTTCAGTTACCCCCTTCGACTTTGGCGTGACACACTGACAAGGAGACACATATCCTGGCAACCCTCGCCGTCAATTCTGGCTCTCATTCAGACTCCTGCTGAGGTACCACTGACGTACTACCCTCGTTTTATTATTATTTTTTTTTTCGGACGTTTTTCATTTTATTTTTCTTTTATTTTTCCTAACTGCGCGTTGTCGCCTTTTCGTCTCGCGTCACGAGAGAAGGGTTGGTGAAAATTTGTCGCCGTTCGGAATGCGTCTGGAAAATTACTCTCGCGCGAATATAATACTTCCCCTTATATTATTCTAGTGCGAAATTTGGACCGAAAAGTGAACAGGAAAACATATTAAAAACGTAAAAATAAATGGCGAGTATATGTAAAATGAGTATTGAAACAAAAAACTTTTCAAATATATGAAAATATATTTTTCCCATATATAGCATAATATTTATAAAGTTTTTACATCGTTATACAAAACTCGTTTATATTTTTTTCGTATAATATATAATTGTATATAGAAATGTTATTTACATTAAGAGAGTACGTAGTAATGATTTTTTTTTACTGAAATAGACTAGACTGTTCACAAAACAAGTGCTTGACGTTTTTGCATTCTTATTTATTCAAGATATTTTTTTATCTCCATAATTAGGATCGTGCACGATATATCAACAAAGAATTAAACAAAGTTAAACAAGGGTACAACGAGCAAAGAGAAGAGAGAGAGAGAGGGAGAGAGATCAGGAAAAAAAATAAATTCTAAAAAACAAACAAGAACGTTCAAACGTCTCGTCTGAGAAAATTTTTCTCTAATTGATGTAAATCCGCACATAAAACTGGAGGATTTCGATTTAAGATGTCGCCGTCGAACGAAATAAAACGGCGGCAAATGAATGTAAATATCATTATTTTTTTTTTTTTGGAGATTTAAAAGAATGCATTTTCTACCATAAAAGGGCGGAGAGGTTGTATGTGCATTAGAACATACAGCCATTGAGATAATAGAAGAAAATGCAGACGGCGTGAAATAACTGTTTTATAAATCCGCGAAAATGCAGTCGAAACAATTAGAATTAGACGACGATTTGTATTTTTTTTTTATATTTAAATTAATTTTTCTAATATTGTTGAAAATGAAAATGACAAATAAAAAAATATGAATAATAAGAACGAATATGTTTTTGCAGAATCATATTTTGCAAAAACTGCTTTAAATAAACTTATATATTATCGCGATTAATATATTAGAGTTACTATTGTAAATCATAATATTGCTGAAAAATGAAAAAAAATCGCTTTCAGCACATGATTCTTCTTGTCAAACCGCAATCTATGATAATATAGAATCAATATATAAAGACCACTCTAATATATAAAAATCACAATATATAAAGACCACTCTACTAAAATGCACTAAATTTTTCATCAAAAAATCGCGATTAGTTCGAAAAAAAAGAAATAATCCTATCGATTAAATATTTCGCTATCAGAAACGTTTGTTTTGAGGTAAAATTCGAACAAAAACTCCACGTAATTACAATTAATTTAGATATTTTTACGTTTTTTTTTTCGCATACGAATTCAATCGAATCGATTAGTATTTTGCAACTTTTCATACAAAATATCCGTTTTCGTTTTCAAAATCGCGATTTTTCATACAAAAAAAGTCATAACTATGCTGAGAAAACTGCAATTTGAAAACGGTTTTCTCTTTGAAGTATAACAAACACTTTTATACATATTTTTGTTTTTCAATATTTTTTCCACATATTCCTTTTTCCGCAGTGTTTGCTTTTATTGTATGATTTATTAAACAAAAAATGCTTTTTAAGTAATCCAAATTTTTGTCTTATATATATATATATATATATATATATATATATATATATATATATATATATATATATATATATATATATATATATATATATAAAACAAGAGTCATATATTTTTATGGATTAATAGTTATTTAACACATCATTTGCGGGGTCGGATTTATCAAAGACTACGCTTATAACGGAAGAAATTGGACAGATATATAGAATAGAATTATTAAAAAATATGTCGATTTTAAAAAGTTAAAGTCTAATGTTCAAAGATGACTCCCGCATTTGATGTGGACATTTCGTAGATTGTGATTACAGTCTCCCGCAAAAGATGTGTTAAATTTTTTTATTAAATTTTCTTAGTTAATAAATAGATTTTAAATGTATATATATATATATATATTTAAATTCTATAAATATGAAATCGATATAATAAATATGTTTTATATCCCCTAAACAAGCTAATTATATAAATTTGAATCGCTTATTAATTATCAAACGCGTGCTATTAAATTTTGCAACGTACTAAATTAAATTCAAGCAATTTACTATAACAAATGTTATGTAAGTAAATTTTATTCTGTTAACATTTAAACACGGACCCAGTGGAGAGCACTTAGAGATTAAAACGACCGCTAACCGCCGGTCACATAACAATTCTTAAAGGTTTGTTTATTGTCCTTGGGGGGGGCACGGCTCATACTGGGGAGGGTGCAACAGGATGACAGCTTTCTGCGAAATTATTCAGGGGCACAAAACACGAGGAAACAAAGTGTTGACCGGCGCGAGGGGTGGGTAGCGGGGTGGTTGGGCAGAGGAAAAACGTTAATGGGTCCCGCGGGCTCCAAAGGACCCGCCGAAAGTTTATTGCGACTGCGCTCATAAATTGGCCGAAATAATTAAAATCGCAAGTGTCCAAGCCGGGTTTTAGCAATTTAGACGTTAGTTTAGTGCACGGGCGCTGGTCTCATCGCGTGACACTATAAAAGTTATGTACGAAGGGGTAGAATCGTCGTTTTTCACCGTGCAGTCGCCGACAATTCACATCCCACAGTTCGACAAACACTGGATTCTTTTATATAATAAAATATGTGGAAAATGTTCACAAATCGACTGATAAAAATGCTTACAAATTTAATATATGAAAAAAAAAATGTTTTTTTTAATATCATTTATAATATTAATTATTGCTGAAATTAAATAATAAAATCATTTTTTTGATTTAATTTATTATAGTATTATATTTATTGTGTCAAATTGTCAAACATAATTACTAAATAAATAATACTCATATAACATCTACAATATTATAAAATTAATTTCTTCGTAACAAATTCACACATTTCTTTCTGTATAATATTATGATGTGTAAAACCACATTTTTTTTTAAAAATAGAGATAAGATTTTATTATCTTGAATTAATTCGCATTCGCGTAACCACAAACTGAATTGCATTTTAGGCATTAAAACTTTGAAAGTTTTTTTTTATTCAAATTTGACAATTTTGCAAAAAGGATTATTAACGTTAAAATTGTCTATATAGATCAGTATACCTTAATATACAATTTTTGAAGATATTTTTTTTTGGAAATAATGACGAAATTGTTATTTTAAGAAATTTGTTGAATAAATTCATATATTCTATATAACACAAAAGGTATATAAAATATTAAAATATAAAAACTTTAATTTATAAAAGCATACATTATTTTTTTTTGTATAATAATTTTAAGTTTAAATGCAAAGGATTAAATATATAATATGTTACACAGATGCTTTTCAATATGAAACAATTTCTCAATTCCCCGAATTGTTAATATAAATTTAAAACATCTACCAAATGTGGGGGGTGGGGGGTATAAAGGGAGGGTTCCATCTAAAATATTTCAGTGAAAATAGTTAGCACTATAAATAAAACGATCGTCGTCCATTACTAAGGGGGTGGTGCGTCTGCGAAAATCGCCACACCTACTAAAACCCATTATATTTTACACGTGGGTTTTCCAGATAAATCGAATTTTTCGCAGTGTTATCGTTTTCCATATTTTTAAATTCCTCTACATTTTCCCTCTATTTTCATTTTATCGCATAAATAAAAATGTTTAGAGTGGAAAAAAAATGCGACAAATCCGATATTTTATTACGCTGTTTTTTTTTTATTTCGACGATTAAATCTTTTTGATTACAACAAGTATTTTTCTTATATTTTTTTTTTATTATCGATAAAAATTACTAAGCTTATTTTATTATAATTTAATATGAATTTTTAGTTTAAAAATATATTTTGGATTGAATTTCAATTTTAATATTTTTTTTATTTTATTTTAAATAAATAAATAAACTTTTACATAATTTAAAAAGCAATATAAAATAATAATAATACAATCTTACCTGACAAGTTGAACACTACATCAATTTTTCGGATATTTTTAAAAAATAATTCTCTAATATAATCTAATTATATTTTTTTTTATTATTCAAACAGAATATAATAAATTCATCCAATTAAATTCTATGAATAATTATTAAAAATCGCGAACGTCTTAATAGAAAAAAATAAATTTTATATAAAATCATTAATGATATGAAAAAATCATGTTTTTTTTTTAAAAATGAAAAATAAAAAGAATTTTATTATTTTTCATAGACGCGATCTCTAAGCTCGGTCGTTGAACGTTTTCTCGTTGCGTCGTTTTCACGCTTTTATTTTTCATCGTTAAACTGAAGCATTTGCAAAAAAAAGAAAAAACGCCTTTCACCCCTTCCCCTTTCCCTCCCCGTGATAAGAAAAAAACTTTTTTTAATACATATATATATATATATATATATATATATATATACATATTAAAATAAATATATTTTTCGCGCGTTATAAATATATTTTTTTTTCGTCGTTCAAAAATATCCATAATAATACGTTGCAATTCTTTTTCGTTAAAATACGCCAAGATTATTTTCTATTTATTTATACGTTTTTATATTTACCTTTTTGTGTTTTTTTTTTTTTTTTTGAAAAAAATAGCGATTCGCGAATAAAATACCGCAGATTTTTCTCGTTTTATTACTATTTTAATATATTCATCGTTGCAAAAACGTGACTCATACACGATTCGTATTCAAATAGTCTATTTTTTTTTTTTTTGAGAAAGTAATTAGAATAAAAATTAAATTTCGTCCTCGATAGACGATTTCCAAATAAAATTATAACTCGGAAAAAAAATCATTGTAATCGTTATTTTTTTTTTAAAAAAAACGAGAAAATTCCAAATTCAACCTGATTGCATTCGACACATAATGAAAATTACACGACAAAGTTTCAGAGCCGCGAAGCCTTCATGTTGTCGGTTTCACGTGTTTCAAATATCGATGCATCCGCTGAAAATTTAATTATTATGGTGTGCAAGGTGTGCAAGTCTCGGTGCATTGATGCAATTATACGGCATTAACGGATAATGGAAGGTATCCGGTGCCCGAATCATGCAACATCCTGTATATATATATAATATATACAGGGTGTTGTCAACGATAACACCGTTACGACGTTCATTGCCAATTTCCAATGGATCACTCGTGTACGACATGTCGTATGTTGCTAATTGCATTATACGTTACGTCGAACATTTCGTGAATCGAATTTACAATGGAATATCATTGATATATCGATGATATCACCTCGTATATCAGGGTATTTTTATATTGCAACTCGTTTAATTTTATTGTATCGATTCTAAATTAATCATATATATATATATATATATATATATATATATATATATATATATAAATTATTAAATAAAAAATAATTAAAATAATGTTAAATATTGTGACAATAATATAATTGCTTTGTTTTCATATATATATATATATATATATATATATATATATATATATATATATATATATATATATATATATATATATATATATATTATGTATAATATAATATAATAATAATAGTCAAAATTTTAACACTTTATGCTCGTTATTTATATAGCTTTAAAATATCGTCAAGACGGAATTAATTTTGTACGATTTTAATTATTTTCAAAAATACGATCAAATTTTAAGATATTTCAGTTGTTTTATTTAAAAAAATATGTGTATAATTTATATTTAATATTTAAAAAATAAAATTTTAAGAATGCAATGACTCAAACAACTTAAAAATATTGAGAATAAAAAAATTTAATTATATTTTTAAAATACGACAATCGTGACTAAAACTTTCAATCTTATTATTAACTATTTTACAATAATTATTAAATTATATTGTAAAACTTATTAAATTATATTGTAAATTAACTTGTGAAAAAAAAAGATAAAATTTCCATCAAAGGAACGTTAGATATTTTTAAAGCAATGTCAGGGGTATACAACAATTGTAATTAATTAAAAAAATCACATTTTAAAAGTTATTCACGTATATTCATGAGCGACATAATAAATTTATATGAAAAATTTTTATAATGATTATTTCCGTAACAAAAATGTGATTAATTTAGAAAAAAATTAAAGGCAAATTTTTAAATTCATTAATACTGCGAATCTATATATAAAACTAATATATATGAATATATATATATATATATATATATATATATATATATATATATATATATATATATATATATATATATAACGTTCAATATAAAAATATAACGAATGCAATTTTAACTTGAAATACGCTTTTTTGTGCGTCCATTATAAAAATTATTATTGAAAAACGATATTATATAAAATTTTTAATAAAATTTTAATTAACGTTTCGAGTGATTTCGACGCATTTTCCCAATAGCAAACTATAACAACTACAATAACTGGCTTTTCGCTACGCCATAATTTCAAATCAAATTAATTACGTCTTACATATAACTAAAAGCGCATAAATACGACCATAAACTCTCAAACTGTATGCATATGAACTGCGAAATATCGATTTATGTGTCAGGACATATTTTAGTATTAAGTATGAACATATAGACTGCATTACGCGATAAATTTTGACATTGTCAAATTTAGCGAGAATCTATTGTATGTTAATGATAATGAATTATGTTCGATATGACATAGAATTTAAGATATTTATAAAATAAATCAACCGTATGATAGATACTTCTTCATGAAATTCAATAGATCAGAAGTTTTTTAATCATTTTTTTATATTAAAATTGATTATTATATTTTATACTTATTTGATGGGCTAATATGAAATATGATATATTGTATAATGACTTAATATTTTTTAATTTAAAAATTAAAATATTTTCAGATTCAATCTGAAACATTCAAAATTAAAAAAAAGCACACGCGTATTAATAATTATTATTTCTAAAAAAATTAAAAAGATTTATTATATATATATATGAGAAAATATTTTAATATATATATGGTATTTATTTGTGATATTTTATAAATTTGTTCAAAAAATCGAATTTTATGACGTTTTCTTTAATTATAAAAAAGTATTAATATTTTTCAGTCAAATTTATTCGCTATTTAAAATATAAATTAAAAATAATATTTAATATAAATATTTTTTATTACATTTCAATTAATGTATGCGAATCCATAGTAAATTAAAAAATATTGTATTTTAAAAATATTTTACAATATATATATACTTTAAAATTTTTCTCGCAGGACACGTATAAATCTAAATTTAAGCAAATTAAATTTCAAAAACGTCCAACTGTCAAACAGTTTAGAATAAAATAATTTACACCCTTTGCAAAACTAGCGAATGTGCATTTTTAAATTACACATCAGGGAGTTGGTTGAGCAAGTGAAAAAATAAATAACAAATAGTAACAAAAACAACAAATTCCGCTCATAAACACACACACATACCGTAATTTAATTGGAATTTATTTATATTTTGCTTCTGAACATTACAAAATGCTTTCTTTCACAAAAACATAAATCGTTCATGACGTTTCACATGAATATTCAAAGTAGAACAATAGCGAAATATTTCTCATTCGGTCCGTCTGCCAAAGTCTCTTGATTGATTCAGTTGGGCGGGTTTTGAGTCGTTTTCAAAACCGAAACACTCCGCCCAGAATGCAGACGTGGGCGGGGAAAAACCTTGTGGAAAGTGTGAAGAGGACGCCGTAGCCGCCTCTCGGTATTTTTAATGAAATTCGATGCAACTTATGCATTCTGATCGTATCTGCTTAGAAAGAATATATATATATATATATATATATACGTGTGTGTGTGTGTGTGTGTGAATGTGTTCTACAACTTTATAAATAGATTTTATCTATGAAGAGTGTCGATTTATTTAGTTTCAGCGAGAAAAATTCTATAAAATTCATTTTAAAAAAGTACTTGAAATATTTAATTATTAAACATAAAATTGCTTTTCTTGTTATAAAGTTTAAAAAAGCATAATTTTATGCAAAGATATCGACATTTTAAACATTGAAATGCATGAAAATTAAAGAAAAACGCTCGAAATTGCTTGTATTTTTTTTAATTGTGGACGAAAAATTATAAAAATCACAGCGAAATTATTAAAAAAAAAAAGATAAGAATTAGACACAATTTTATTTTAGATAAATATATTTTTAATAATAAAAGAATATATTTTTATTTTACTTTTTTTGTTAAATATTGAATTTTTACTATTGATATATATATATATATATATATATATATATATATATATATATATTTATTTATTTATTTATATTATATTATTTCTCATTGTTTGTCAATAAAATTTATAATCTAATAATTCGATGTGAATTATTTTATTCTTAAAACTTAAAAAAATCTTAATATAAAATAATAAAATATTAATTAAATATACATATTGAATTTAAATATCAATTACTTTAAATAGAATTCAGTACTAATTTTACATTAATTCTTAATTATGAAAATATAATTAAAAAATATTTTCGAATGCTCTCGATTCATCTCAAATTCACAACTATATAGTAAAATTATTTTATAATTTATTATATTCAAATAACACTACTTTATTCGTTTTGCACATTTATAAACTTCGCGAGAAAATTTTGCTATTCATTATATATGTAAAATATCTAGAAATCTCATTTATATATAAATTCAACAATTTTTAAAAACATTTTATTTAAATAAAATATTTTAGACGTACACGAATATAGCTTATCAGTTTACATATAATAATATTTTGTAATTTTGTTTATAATATGAATATAAATTTTATTAATTTCAAATATTAGAGTCTCGCTATTGAGAAATTTATATGGCATTTTGATAGATGAAAATTTTTAATGCATGAAAATATATTGGCTTCTGCGACATTAAAGTAAAAACTGTTTACTTTCCATGAACGATTTTTTTCTGCTAATAATAAATTCAATTTTTATTATATATTTATATATACGAAGAAAAACGATGAATTTTTAACGCTTTTATAACGCGAAATCGACTTTTCGCCCTAATATAACCATGAATAAGAAAATATAATGAATAATTAAAGACATTCACAATTTTTATATATATTAATATATTTACTTTTATATAACACAACAAATATAGAATAATTTTTGATATATTTGCACGTTTAAACCGGTATTTTCCTTACATCGCCAAAAATTTAAAATATATTTTAAAGGATTTTTCTGACAAGATTAAAATATTCAAATTTAATTATTTTAATAAATATTAAAACAAAATTCATTTATAATTTTAAATAAATATATATATATATATATATATATATATAAATTTTATAATGAATATTCAAGTGTTTTAAAGGATGAAAATGTTTTTTAACAAAAATAATATATTTTTCTTTAGTGATATATATATTTTTTTATATTATTTTATATATGTTGTATAAAATGTCATTGACCATTTATATTACGACTACAGTGCCCCCCCCCCCGATTTACCGCTCTTATTTGAGACAAAAATTTCCAGACAGTTACAACTTTCGCCCGGGCGTATAATTTACGTTCTCCAAAGCCGTGCCAAAAATTATAAATTAATCCACAAATCAAATTTCGAATTAATTTACGTCGTTTTATTTTTCTTGTTGTTGCGCTTTTCGCTTTTATAAAAAAAAATCTGGAAATGTTTCATCACTGTATGTACCGTAATAATAATGTTTATTTTAGAAATGTTCGCGGTTAATTTCTAAATATTTAATTTAAACATTGAAATAAATTATTTTTAGTCTACTATATTAATATAATAGTAAAATAAATATATTGTTCTTTTATTGATGTTGATTATCTTGATTTTCTGAGGTATTGTAAAAACGATAGTTTTCAAATTGCCTTCCATATCGCAATATTTCAATAAATTTTATTTTCAATATACAATCAGTTCTCGATTTACAACAGAATTTTAGTTCTGAAACTTCGGACATAAGTCGAATTTCATACAAAAATAAATAGTGTAATATAATAGACATTTATATTATATTATAAAATATAATGGCTTTTATTTCTGATTTTTAATTATTATTATTTTAGTCGAAATTGTAAACATAAATAATTGTATATAAGCATTGTTCTCACTTATAGTCGATTATCATCTGAGCAATCGAAATCAAACATGACAAAAATTATAAAAATTTTTATAAATATAAAAAAAGTCGAGGTGTTCGTAACTCGAGTATTGACCGTAATAATTAATAATAAAAAATTCGCATATTCAAAATTTTTTACTGTTGATATTTTCAAATATTTACAAATTGTGATCAAATAAAAACAAAATATTAAATTATATAACAAGCCTTAAATATTATAACGATATATCATATAATAATAAATACAAAGCTTTTTCAATATTTTATGGATTAAATTAATTTATTGTCAATTTTCGTTTTAACTCATAATATTTCTTTATATTTTAATCCAATATTTATTCAAACTATTTTACAGAAATTTTATATATATATATATATATATATATATATATATATATATATATATATATATATATATATATATATATATATATATATATATTGAATTGTTTTAAAATATAATACAAATATATATATCACACTTCGAATATCGTTCTCCATAAATCCACTTCTAGCAACTGAATATACGAATATATTATATGTAAAATATATTTATTTTCATTCTGAGTGGATATAGAAACGCATATTGTGCCATTGATAAAATCGAAATAGTACTCTCGAAGAAAAGAGACCTTTAAGAAAATTTTAATGTGATTGAATCGGTATCGCGACTATATATCGGATCATTTTTATTCTACGTCGACAATGCGAATTTTTACGTTCCAACGGCGGTTTTAACGCTCACCTAGCAGACAGCTTTTACGTCGACGAAAACCGAGGGAAAAAAAAAAACACCCTTCAAATTCTACTTTCTTTCTTTTTTTTCCTCCCTCCTCTTCTTACTCTCTTTCAAAAACGTGTACAAAGCGACGGTAAAAAAAACCGGGGAATAAAATTAAAGTCCGTCGTAAATTCTGCAACGACGTAAAACGCGCGCGAAATAAGTCGCGCACCATCTTTACGGCTTGTTATAGCGCTCGACATTAAACGAGGTATTTAAGGGTGGAAATGCCTATATATATATATATATATATATATATATATATATATATATATATATATATATATGTATACGAAATAAAAAAAAATACAAAATAATAATATTTTACGATTGAAATTGGAATCGATTTTTTTAACGATATTATATAATATAATATATTAGAATAAAAATATAATAACGTTTCAATCTATTTTAATGTTAATTGCGGTTTGCATAAAACGAAATGGCAATTTCGAACGTTTGTTTATATAATAAATAGTACGTAAAAGATGCACAAAGCTCGTTTTTCATTTGCATACTAGTCTTGATATGAAAGCACATGGTAGGGTGCACTCTCTCGGTTATTACATGGCAAACTTACATAATTCGACCATAAAGCAATTTAATTAAATTAATATCGGCACTCGGAAACCGAATTGTAAATTTTAAGCTGAAGGGTCATTTCGCTTAGATCTTTCGTTTAAACGCTCCTTACTAAGCATATTACGAAATTTTATTACGAACGTCTTCCTATCGTTAAATATTAATTCCATATATATATATAATAATTCAGAATATATAAGCAATAAAATAAATTCATAAATTAATATTGATAGTTAAATTATATTAATGAATATGAATGTAATACTATATATATTATATAAAAAGTTCAAACTTTATTATTCATATTTTTTGATAGAACAGTCATTATAATACTTAATTTCGATGAAGACGAAATTCTATGCATATATCAATTACGATTTAATAGTCAAAATTCAAATTTGGACATTTCGTCGAGACAAACTTTCACAAATCACCGTTTTGAAAAATTCGCCATAATTACGAAAAACGAAAACGTGACTAATATTTTAACTAAGGGGCGACCGAAGCGGTTCAAATTTGACAAGTATATATTCTAGGGATGGGCAGCGACGGTGGGTGTTAGTATATAATTAAACAAACGGGTCGTTTCGGTCTCTGGAGGATTTCAAAAACGCGCCGTCTTTCGTTTTACCGATTTGTAAGATATATTTTTTTTTTATGTATATAAAATATAATAACGATTCGTTAAAATTGTCATGTGATTTATATAAGATTTTTAATTATGAATTATTATTATATAAAAACAATAAAATAAAATAAAAAAATTTCATTTTATTTTAGTGATTGATTTTTTGAACGTAATATAATAAAAAATCACTACTTAAATTTAATATGAAACATATTATTTTTAAAATGGCCAACTTTTTTTATAATAAAAAGGAGTACATGCTGAAGGACGATTTTCAGAAATGCTGAAGGAAATTTTTAGATTGTAAATAAAAACCTTCTAAACTTCGACGACTTCAAAACAAAGTCAAGGTTGAGTCTCAAAAAATGATGATCGGTCTTGAAGTCCATTTCAAAAAAAAAAAACTTTTTGATATTTTAGAAACTCTTAAAACCTGACCGACACAAAAAAAATTATGAAAAAACTAATATATTTTAAAAAGGACACGTTTTTAAAAAAAGGGGGACTGTCTTTTCACAAAGAAGATGCTTGGTCATCATATAATTTTCCATACTTTAATCTAAAAATTTAATATTGAATATATTAATTTCATTTTTTTATTCTAATTTAAATAGAAATAAATGATAAACTTTATGTTTTTATATTAATATTAGTAATTTTAATATGACCAAAATTTAAATTTATATTGTATAGTTAATTTCATTCCAGAGTATATACATTGTTTTTATACAACTTATATTATGGTGCGATATAATTGACAATTTCGCCGATAATATCACGAAACCCACGCTCCCGTAGGAATACGCTTTTTCGTCGAAATATCTTATCGAAAATTTAAAATTGTATATAAAAAAAACTAAAAATCAAGTATACGATAGGGGTGAAGGGGGGAGATGAATATGAAAAGAGTGTTGTGTCGCTTTTATGAGAAAGGTATCGCAGGAAATAAAAATTCCGAAGGCATCGTTGCCGTCAGCGGTACATCACAAACCACTTAGGTGGAATATTCTAATTTTACGCTGTCGATTTGTTTCGCATCCATCTCCGTGAGTTTGTGATTAATCTCCTAGGAGGACGTCTTCTTCCATCATCAGGTTCCAAGTATTCCCCCGTTGAAATTTTCACGACGTCTACACACAACCCTCGATTCAAACATACACTAGTAAATAAACGTATTACAATTTTTAATAGTAGTGTTCTATTGTTATTATTATTTTTTAATTTATATATGTGTGTGTGTGTGTGTGTGTGTTCGTTGCGATTCTGCATTTTGAAATCCCTGATTCACGTGTTCAGTACGTCTGGTATTCTTCAGAGATGTGTATGCAACAGAACAAAGGGCGTCCGATTGCACGACGGATGCTGTTATCCGTATTTTATTTTATATTTTTCACGTGTGTGATGTTAAAAGACTTTTCGTTTTCGATGTATTAGGTGACTGAATTCCAAAAATAATAATAATAATAATTATATTTTTTACAATTTTAAAATATTTTAATCATTGAACTCTTTCAATTTTAAAATATAAATCTATATAACAGTATGAAATATAATCCTTCAAAAAAGAAATAATTTGTCTGAAAATCGGATGTAGATTTAACAACTCAATCCTTCAGAAAGTAAATAAATGATATAAAATTTGACTGAAAAACCTGATATAATTATATTATTATATTTAAATAAATATATTTAATCTATATATAAATTAATCGTATCAATTAACAGATAATAGATATATAAAATAAAACTTAATAATATAAATATTTTTATGAGTGCATTTTTTTATATATATTCGGGACGCCACTGGCAATCAGTCAAATCTAATTACACGTGAGCAATGCATACCAATGACTTAAGGGATGGCGCGTGAAATAAGCACACGCCCACGACACGTGCAATATATAATTTGTATATAAATCACATTTATAAAACGAATTAATGAGCCGCATTATTCTTTTATAATTTCCCAGAATTAAATTACGGAAAATCATCGCTAATTATCAGTATTCTAAGCTTGAAATTGAGTTTTATTTTTTTTTTCTAAATGTATATATAATAAAGATATATTTTTTACCATATATACGATATATAGAAAAATAATTACAACGTTGTAAATGAAAAAAAATAAGCTCACATCGTAAAAAGCAGTAATATCAATATTTTATTCCAGCATATTTTTTCATCATATTTAAATATATATTATTTGATCAAAAACTACTACTTTAAAAAAAAAACATCTTTTAATAAATACATTTTAATAAGCTTTTCTCAGAAGTGTTCTTTGTTCAATACGAACATTTCATTTATATCAATTCAAAGTATAAATTTTGCGTTATGAACACGCAAAGAAATATCTTTAATAATAATAATAATAATAAATAGAAAAAAGTAATCTTCGTGAGAATTTTTCGATTATTTCTATAGAAATATATAATACATTTAACTCCGATGTATTATATATTTTATTATTGTCAGAAAGCTCCTTTCAGCTTGAAGCGTTTCAATCGACGAAAAGTCAACACACTTAACGAGACATAACCGTTATGAAGTCGCAAAAATAATTTCACATTTGCATATGTAAACAAGAAATTCATTTTTTTCTGCACTTGTTTCCTTTTTCGACTGGCTAATGTATCGATATGTATATTTACTTCAACGAAAAAAAGAAAACGATATATTCATATAAAATGTAAGATGGATTTAAAATGGCATTATATAAATATAATATTTCTAAATACGTAATATTCTTCAATATAAAATTATTTAATTTTAAATTTAATACAATTTCTTGATATAATATTTCTAATAATTTAATACTGATATAAATTATAATCGTCATAATACTCTGAATTTAATTATAACATTATCAACATGATTTAATTTAGAATTAGTCTTTTTTTCTACGTTTCTGACAAGAATTCTATAATTTTTTCTTATTAAATAATTTAACTCTTTTGTGTTATTTTTTTCCTTTTTTGATATTTTTTTATACATAGTAAATATTTTTTTAACATAACTCAAAGTAAAAAATCGAAATACATTCATTAAATTAAAAATTCATTTACCTCAAAAATTTCGACTCATTCAAAGGAATTTCCTTTGGACTATTTACAGAATATCCTTAAATAAATAGCATTACCAGAATATTCATATTCCATAAATAATTTTTATTACTTTTATATAATTTAATTTCATTAATATTAAATTATTCTGCTATTTTTTTCAAAATAATATAATATGTCTATCTTCTCATATTTTGTTATTCAATCTCATATTAAAAAAATAATTCGTATGCATAAAAGCTATAGCGTTATCGATTTTATTTATATATTAAATATGTTGAATCGTAAATTTCGAACGTATTCCGAAAAGTGAATTCGTGAGACGAATAACTAATACACAAGTGATCGATTATTGTAATCGAGCCTTTCAAATACTCCCATTTCACAGGTAATTTGACGACTTAATAGAACAAATTCGAAATTAGCAAGATATCTGAAATGGCGTACAATTTGGCCTTTTGAAAAATAAACAAATTATCCACTCTCGTCTTCGAATTCGAAGCAATAAATTCAAGACGCGACGACGACGCGTCGGATATCTGAAAATTTTTCCCTTTTATGTCGGTTTTTTTTTTGAATTGCGATTTTTCTGCGAAATATAAATTTTCAACTCGCAGTAAAAATATTTGTTTTTCGTCGCTGTTGCCATTTTCCGAGATTTTCTTATATATATATATATATATATATATTTTTTTTTTTTTTTTTTGAGGAATTAAGGGACGAAAACTGTCCGGTTGTTTGTCACGACAGATTTCAACAAATGTCCGCTGCTTATCGGCGACTGTCCAAGCTTTTTGTTTACATTTTATTTTACGAAATCACCCTGGAAAGGTTCAAACAAATATGTGTACAAGTTCAAAATTTGAAGAGAACAAATTGCGCTTCATTTTGATACTAAATATATATATATATATATATATATATATATATATATATATGAAAAAAAATTATATATATATATATGTGTGTGTGTGTGTGTGTGTGTGTGTGTGTGTACAAATAAAAATAGCAATAAATCATATTTGACGCTTGAATAGCGGAGTGATTAAATTCATTTTCCTATATTGAACTATTCAAAAAATGAATTACACGTCACTTCTTTTATTTTGAAAATAATTATACATGTATTGAATTATTTTATTTTTTACTTCAAATTTTATATTTTTAAATACGAAATCTAAAATTATTTTTGCAATTAAAGTGATAAATTTTCGTTTCATACCGTAAAATAAACAGTTGGTAGCCATCATTCGAAGTGAACAAAATTTTCTAAAATTGTATAAATTATCGGCGAAACTTCAAAAAGTGACTGCTTCGCCTTCGACACAATGGAAACATTTAATAAAATATCTGCAAAGTAACTCTAAAGAGACGAACCCTTTTCCAACGTGCATCCAACAATAAGATTGAAAATTCAGAGATAAAATAGTATTTTGAATAGAAACGGTGTGAAATCTACGAACATTTCCAACGGAAAACATTACAATATATGGGTTATAAGAGATCACACTTTAAACAAGATTTTTTTATTATTAAAATTAGAACATTTTGAAAAATATTTAACATAATCATTTGTAACAATAAATGTATATAATTGACTTTTATTATTTTATTTTATATATATGAACATCACAGTTTAATTTATATATAATTATTTTTTTTTCATTATACATTATAATGTGAATTATCTAAATTAGTAATATAAAATATATATTACAAAATTTCATACAACAGAATAAGATAAAATTGAACTATATCCGTCAGCTTGTAATAGCTTCAATTGTGACGCCTTTAAAAATTTTTCCACGGAATATTTCCATTTTCTGTCGAATTTTCGAACGTTTCTCGATGAATGGCCGTGATTGCGGGTCATTCGATTAGGGGTCGAACGTTAAGTCATAAAGGCGCAATTTTGAAATTGACCCGAGAGAGAGAGAGAGAGAGAGTGAGAGAGAAAGAGAGAGAGAGAGAGAGAAAGAGAAAGAGGGAAGAAAATCCGCACTCCTTCGTATATAGCATCGAAAGCTCGAAAGCTCGTCTCGTGAATAATTTTGTGAATATTCCGAGGTTAACAACTGACCGGAATATCAAGTAGACTACCAAACCGAGTTAAGTCCGCGGAACGATGAGCTTTCTCTTCGGAGTTTCCACGTAAACAAGCGCAAAGCTCTTCTCTTTCGACGGATGGACGCTTTTTCTTTCCGAACATTAAAGTCGCTCGTCTGTTCTTAATGATTTAAAGACTAAGAATTTCAGTGCTTTCGAAAATATTTTTTTAACTATTATAATTTAATGTATAATTTTTAAATTATTAAAATTTCATAATGATTAAAAACGGATATTAAAATGATTCAAAAGAATATTATTTTTTATGAAATTGAAAACCATGAAAATTTTAATAGGTTATTTTTTTAAACATTACATAATGATAAAAATGTCTTCGATATTAGAAAATGCTGATTAATTTATCTAAAATAATCAAAAAATTATGTTTTATATAATATATTAAATTTATAAAGATTTTGTATATTTATATATTCAAAAATATTATCACGAATTAAAATTAATTTAGTAAATCAATACTAAATAATATTAAAATGAATATGTAATATGATATTTAATAATTATTTTAAAATAATTTATTTTTAAAAATTTTCACGAAAATCTAATATTTTCAAAGGTAAACCGTTCATTAAACTCGACTGAAAATATTTTTTTAATAATTAACGTTTACAAAAATAAACAATTCGTACATAAAAATTTCTATAATAAACACCGTTCTAAATATATATATGTATATATATATTAATTAATATATAATATAATATATAAAATACAGGTTCAACGCCCAACTTACGCGAAAAAGTCTCATTAAAAATATCGCAGCATATCCTTAATTCGACGACGTCGTCGAAGGTTTTGACAGCGATTTGGTTGATTACAAATGCTATTGACAGATTTCACGAAAATAGACAGGTGATAATTACGCGGAAGTAAACTCCCTAAAATTACTTACGACTAATTGCTATCGACACATGTTCTAGACTAACCATCCCCTTTAACCCTCGAATAAGAAGACGTTCTCTACGTCAAATTCACCGCATCGGATTTATTTTACGACTAAAAGAAATTAAATATATATATATATATATATATATATATATATATATTAAAAATAAGTTTAAAAAAAACAATAATGAGACAGAATTTATTCGAGCAACTGGAAAATATTGATTTCGTCTGAGTATTGTACACAAATGGAAAACCATCGGGGAATTTCATAATTGATAAATATCCGACTGACGTTTCGTTTAAGCATTTTTTCTCTCGTTTCTCATCTTTTGTATTTTCCGAATCGCATATTGTTTATTTTCATCTTGATCGTTTAACGTTTTCCTTATTGAAATTTTCATTTATACGAAATGTTATAACTGGTGTACCAATCACAAAGTTCTTCGTTATCGAGTATTTCTGTGAAATTTCAGTTTTCATTGTAATCTTAATGATAATTCGACTCTTATATTGAACGAAGTTCATTATTAATTTCATACGTATTCAGATATATTTTATTATCATAAAATATTATCTAAAATGTTAAGGATATTGAATATTATTTTTAATAGATAACATTGCTATATATCTATTTGCCAAAATAAAATCAAATAAATAAATCATTAATTTCTAAAAAATTCAACAGGAAATTATTGTAAAATATAATTTTCTTGGAAATATATATATGATATAAAAAATAAAAAACTACTTCATTATAACACTTATTAATTTATTTATTTCGTTAAATATTTTTATTATATTTATATACTGTATCATACATATAAAAAGTATGATATTAACAAATATTTTAATAGATGTTCATTATTTTAAAATAATATCAAATTTCATATGTTCAAAAATGAATATAAATTTTCAAATATATAATAATTGTTTTAAAATCTAAATATAAATATTTATAATTAATATTTTGAATTCTATTATATTTATTGAATATTTACAATACTTAATAAATACGAAAAATATACTCAAACCTATTTTTATGATCATATTTCAGCGTCTTGACGACGTCAAAGACATTAAATTGATATATTTCCATTTTTTTTTACAACAATCCATCTAAGAATTTTTAGTTTATCGACGCTCTCGAAATACGACGATTTTCTATATCAATCATCGACACCATATTTCAAAACAACAACCCCTTTTACGTACATTTTCAATATTTTTATAACACGTATCGCATACAATTTCAACGATTTCAATTACATCGCATACGTACGTTTATCGAATATATCGCATATTTTTTATTTATTTATTTGATATATTATATATTATAAAAACGCCTCCTATATCCCTCCACATAATTTTAACGATTATTTCGTTTTATTTTTATCATATTTCACATTCGTCGAGTAATTCTCGGATTACATGCTTCGGTACAATTTTGATGTTTAATCCGTACGCCGTGTTACAACCGAAAACCACGATATGTACAACGACGTTTTTTTATGTTTTAACGACGAAAATAAATCGCGAATGTGTATAGAAATAAAAATTGAAAAAGTAACAAAAATATAGTAATAAAGTAACAGCGTTTCGAAAACGCGATTCTGTCGCGTTGTTGCTATCAATCATTTGATCACTTTTAAATTGCTCGAAAATAAACGGATATAAATGCATTATATTCGTGATTTCAATATCATAATCATATGTAGAAAAAAAACTATTGAAAATACAATATTTTAACATAAATAAAAAGTTTAAAAATAATAAAATTATTATCATTTAATGTGTAGTTGCAATGTTGAAAAGTTTGGCTACAGTTCATGAAATTTTTGGAAGGATTCCTGAAAAACATTTTCAGTATTCTTTTGTTGTGATTTCTATGATATCTGCAGCTTTCGTAAATCTTTATGTTTTCAGTGAAATTTCAGTCTTGAAAGTAAATAAAAATTTATATTGTCGCTGTATTTCACTTGTTTATTTAATTATTATTATTTTTTAATTATTTAATATTTATTTTAAAATCAAATAATATTGTCTCTGTATTTAATTAAAATTTATTTTAAAATCTAATTAATAATATACATAAAATAAATGTATATTATTGAACTTTTTTTTTCAGTCAAAATTATTGTGAATTTTTGTCTACAAAAATATTTACTTTACAATCACTTGTATCTATTAACCCTCAACAACCGCAATCATTTTGATAAATAAATAACACGAAAAAATAAAAGTAGAAGAAAAACAGCCCTTTTAAGACAGCAAAAAGAGCACACGAAACGACCTCGTCTTTTGAGAATCGCGTGAGCGCGAATATTAAAGTTCCATTATTTTTCAGACAATGAAAACAAAAAAAAAATATGGCAGGAAAACTACCAGTTATGGACGAACGAGTTTTTCGGGGCCAGACTTGCGTTTTTCACGATTTCCACGGTGTTTTTCTCCCGTTCGATTTTTCGTAATTACACGTTTTCGGTCGTCTCTCGTGCTAAACATGACCTTATCAACAATGTCAATGTCTTCTTCTTTGTCTTCTTCGATTTGCGCGAGTTTTTCTTTTTTTTTTTCATAATTTTCAAATATGAAAATTTGATTGTGTAATATAGCTGAATTTTTTATTATTTTTTTTTTCAATATAATATAAGCATATTAAAAATCGATATACAGACGAATTTTATAATTTGAAAATAAAAATGCATTTCAAAATATATTATTAAAAAAAAAGCTTTTGAAGTGGTAGTGATTTTATTATATTTGCGGTAAAGATTTTATGAATAAGAAGTATATTAAAATATATATTGAATTTTCGCGATCTTGAATATAAAGAAATATATATAATATATAAATATGTAATTAGTTCTAAGAATTTAAACGATTGCAGAGAATATTCAGAAATATTATATTTTTTAATGCTATAAAATTTTAATTTCTGAAAATTGAATTATATAAAATACTTTTTAGGATTTTTACGCATCATTTATTTAACATCATTACGATACGTTCATCGTTATTCAGATTAAATTAATTTTCTTATAAAATTTGAGCCTTTTTTAAAAATACACATACATATCATTTACATTAAAATATTTAATATAATGATAAAAAGTATAATAATATTATTTTAAAAAATTTAATTTAATATAATGCAAATGTAAATGATATATTCAGCGCCTGTGTGTTATGTGGACACGCAAATTTAATATATATTTTGTAAGAAAATACTTCAAAATTCTATTTAAATTTATTCCTTTATCCAATTTGTTTTTTATTAGAAATATATATATATATATATATATATATATATATATATATATATATATATATATATATATATATATATATATATATATATATATATATATATATATATATAACTTTTAACTCTAAAATCTTTTGTATAATAATACTCAAATTTATTTTATATAATATAATTATTTTATATATTATAATAAAAACGGAATCATTATAAAAAAATATTTATATTTTTTAAAACATTAAACCGTCGAATTATAATCGTAACGTGCTCAAAAAAACTCTTACGACCCTTAAAGATATTTTTATATATATATATATATGGGGGGCATAAATTTTGAGACTATTATAATTCGGTTTCACTAGCACATTATTGATACGAATTTTACGGTCTTGTCAGTAAACAATTCGCGGCCATAATCTGTGTAAAAGCATATTAAACCGTCATTTCAATGTTATCGTTTCGAAACACCCCCGAAATTTTGGCGCGTTTTAACAGTGCCACGTTCAATTTATTTTATCTGCAACACTATCGGATTATATTATTATTATACGTTTATAAATTATTATTTATATATTATATTGCATTATATATTGTTTGAAAGCGTTGAAAATTTATACTCTTATTATATATATATATATATATATATATATATATATATATATATATATATATACAACGTTTATAATATAAGTCGAACGTATCGTATTTTATTATACGATGTTGTTAGTAAATATAATAAGATTTGAGCTTTTCGAGTATGCGAAATATGATAATTGGAAATTTAATTTCGTCTATTTCGGTTTATTAATTAGTTTTATGTCGATGAAAAAATAGTCGGCGCAATCGTGAATGCGATACGATTTATTGCGATTTATTATTGAAAAAGTTGAAATTTTTAATATTAAAGTTCTGAATGTGGTCGCTTTTTTATTTCGATTTTAATTCGATAGACTCTATTGAAGATGTATATTTATGAAAATATATTTAAAATTGAGATTTAATATTTTTTTTAATATATATTTATCCATCGATTTATATATATATATATATATATATATATATATATATATATATATATTAACAAAGGGCGAAAACCGGCTTTCATTTATTCCTTGCACAATCGCAGCCAAAAGGAAACTCTTACAATCAGTTTCAAATAAGAAATACAACCCTATATGAATAAGAATAGTGGAAATTTGTTTCTATTGTTATCACGGTTATACCTTAAAAGCGCATCGTCGCAAAAACTAACAGACAAAAGACTTTTGTTTGCAATTATCGAGCGTGAAAACGTGCAACATGCAAAGCCTTAAAATCATTTTCTTACCCGCGTGATTAATGAAAACCATCCTCCCCGTTAACACGTTCTGTAAAAAAAAATACCCTTCGCAATACAAATGGACGTCGCTTTTCAACCGTATTAAAATACTTTATAAATATTTATAATATTCGTAATACACTCAAACCTCGTTTATGCATTTTTATGTAGATATTTTGCGTATTTCTTCCTTTTTTTTCTAGTTCATTAAAACGATGGGAATAGGCTTTGACACATTCAATGTTGTCAGTATTTTGAAAGATAGTACGTAATAGAGAAGTGAAATCTATTTTTGTGGCATTTATTTTTTTCGTGAAATACAATTTTATTTTAAATGATCTTTACAATTAAAAATATAATTCCTTGTCATGCCGAAGTTCAACTTATTACTATATGATTTCATGTAAAATATTTTAGCATTTACGACAGCTGGCCATTTAAAGTACGACTATAAACGCGATATAAAAAAAAAATATTATATCCAATCATGATTGACGAATTCGATTCTCACATAGTAAATCAGCAATCAGAACAGATATACTACTTTAAGAAACGATAACGATTTTAATATTATATTTTCCTAGCGTAAAACAAATTTCGAGGGGTCCCACTGTGTCAGCGAACGCATACAATGGCTCGGTTATGGTACTTTGCGAATAATAAAAGTTGTCGACGAGCTTTCGTCGCGATTGTCTTTTGGCTGGCGACGCTTTTGTTTTCCCGATGGTTTTCCTCTCGTTCCTCCCCCTCGATCCTATGCTATAGACTCTATTAAGGTTTCGCGTCCCTCTCGTCCCGTTTGGCACACTTGGCACACAAAAACCCGTCGACAAACTTTCTCTAGGTTCCGATTTATTAACTTTTACATGCGAACAAATCGCACAATTTCACCCCCTCCCCTCTACTCTGCTTTTCCCTCTTCCCTCTTGGCTTTATGCGCAAATATTATATAAACATAATCGACATTAGGCCCACTCATGCGTTGCTAGCACGATTCATATATGACCATCATAAACTTTATAAAATATATATTATATATTTCATGTTATTTCTATTTGTACAAATACGTAAAGTTGATTAAAAAATATGTACCACATAAATAAATATCTTATTTTGTTCCAATGTTATGTCTATTATCAATATACTATTGATTTTTTTTAAATATCATATATACTATATATAGATCTTATTATTAAATTCTATTAATAAATATAGTGAATATTAAAAAATTTAAAAAAACATTTTTTCTATATACTACATATTGATCTCATATTAAATATATTTTTAACATTTCATTAAATAAACTAATTTAATATTTTAATATTAAAATAAATTTATTATCAAAAAAAATGTTGAACTCAACTGTAATATCAAAATATTCTTTTAATCATAAAAGTCTTTCTATTGTTTTCTATACATCTGAATCTACTAAGCTCTGGCTATTTAATGTTTTCGTAGATGATTAATTATTATTGTATTCTCAAAATTAACTAGTTGAATATATAATAATACTGCATATACTGTATTAATCTTCAAATTGAAAATATATAAACGAAATCAATCGTCTTTAAAACGCGACATTTACATCAATATATAATATATTAAATATGCACAAAGCATTATACGAATACTCTTTCGAAATTTATACATCCATTAAACTTATTATATATATATATATATATATTTTTTTTTCACATCTAATTCTTTCTACAGGCATCCATTTCATTCCGAATATCCCGATGAATATGCGTATGTAACAACGAGTATATCCGTATGAATTATACGTGTATATATAAAGATACAAGTACTGTGTACTGCCAAATATAATGGTGAATGGGTTTCGACCCCTTTTGCAGAACATCCCCTGACATTATGGAGATTGGTTCCTGGTCTAAAACGGCATTCGGTATTCGTGTCGTCTATAAATTACTTTAAATGAGCGACTAAAATGTCTCGTGAATTTTTCGCAAATTTAGAATTCCTCTTAATTTTTGCGAAATGTTGGCGAAAATACGCAATAATAATAATAATAATAATACGCGAATCATTGGCAAAGATTTTAAGAAAATTTGTTTATTGTAGCAAATAAAAAGTGTTACATATATATATGATGTATTATTTCATATTTGAATACACAATATAATGGGGTCGTTTTAGTAATATCGTTCACTCTTAGTCATATTGAATACATTATGCAACATTTGTCATATAATAAATGGAATAATTATATATATATATATATATATAAACATTTTTAAATTTATCAAGTTACTTTTATATATAATTAATTATGAAATAATTAAAAAAGTTTATTTTTCTATATTAACCCTTTTCTGACTATAGATGTCATATGAAATCATATATTTTTTTTTGTGGACAGTTAAAGCCATCTATGCAGTTAAATCAAAATTATATTTGTTTAGTAAAAAAATGTGATTTTTTTTTATAACAGGAGTCCTGTTATTTTTTGATTTATGTCGATTCAATTTTGTTGTGTTGTCCAATTTTTGGGTGCCGTTTAATGTAACGATATAAGTATGTTTCAATTATAATTATTACAAATATTTGTATATAAATCAGAAATCCGCTTTTATATAATAGTTTGAATCTTATTGGTAAAAATGTAACACAAGTATTTTCTGTTGATACAAACTGACGACTATATTTTTTTATTTATAGCAAAAAAAATAAAAATTATATTTTGAAACTCTGCGTGTACCTAAAAAGATACTTTTCATTATTTTACGCATAAACTTTGATTCGGCCAAGAAAAGGTTAAAATATGATGATATCTGAAATCTTGTAACAATAAAGAATATATAAAAGTTGGATGCATAATATTCTATACAATAAAAAATATAAATTAATAATTTTATAGTTGAAAAACTAACAATTTATATATAAAACAAATAAAATCAGAGTATCTATTGAATGATTGTAAATTATTAAATTGAATAAATATGATACATCTTGCTTTTAAATTAAAAAATGTAATAAGAAGAAAAATATACATATATAAAAATAATTATAATCCATATTTATGTTTGAAATATTATATTTTTAATATTCAAAATTTTAAAATTTATATTATATATTCAATATAAAAAAATATATTCAGTAATTTTACACTTGAATATTTAATGCGAAACTTTTACAACACAATGAGGGATTTTGTTAAAAAAATATATATATCGATTTTGTAAAAACACTTTGAGAATCGCTGCATTTATCCGTTAAATCCCTCGTAGACGACGGTGTGCCCTTGTAAATTCACGCCCGACATCTATCAGCATAATAACAACGCACGTCGGCGAACTAAAATCATCATTGCCCACCCCGATACTAGCGCGGTTTACACACGATCAGCACGAAAGCCTACAATGAAGCACCGTCATAGATGCAATATAATAATGGCTTTTAACGATCCGCGAAAACCTTCACGCACGTTAATTGCCACCGATTAATAATCGAATTTAATATGGACGCCCGATTATTTGCACGCCACTTATTGGCTTTACACATTTACATATATTATAATATAAATTATATTATATTATATTGAAAATATGTTTTTAAATTACAATTTTGCTAAATAACTATCAAAGTAATTTGTGCGGTTTATTTGAGTTATGTTATTGTTATTGAAAATTGTCACGTTAATTTTTACGTCTGAATATTAGTTTTCATTTTTAATCATGTAAGTGTTATTTAAAGTACAAATTATAAGCGCTTTGTAAATTTAAGATCTACCATAATTTATTTAAGATTTTAGATAAATAAAATAAAAATTTCTAGATAATCATCATAGATCGAGAAAATTAATGAATCCATAAAGAAATTTTTATTTCAGCATTTGTGTCAATCAGAGCGAAACAAATTTTCAAAAATTCAGTATCTTTGCATATTTTTCTATAGTAACTATTCGTTAACATGATATTTTTATTATGTTTAAACTACATTATTCTTATTCAAATACGTATATATATATATATATATAAATATATATATATATATATATATATATATATATATATATATATATCATCAATTTCACCCTTTTTTCCTTCGATTAGCAATTTCTTTCACATCGTATCTTTCCAAAATTATGTCGGATCGTCATAATTCCGATATATTTCGGTATTTTCCCGGTTTTTACCGGTTAAAATATCGATTCACTTTCGCTATCGATAATACCGCCTGCGCATTGCGCTTTTGTGCAATCCAAGTACTGTTGTGCAGTGCATTTTGCTCCACCATAGGCGCATCTTCCTCCAGGATTATATCATCCGATACGTATATTATTATTATTTTGTTCGTCGTTTTACGATCCTTTTTACATTCGTTTCGAATCATATTAGAGATTAAATATCGTTCGTAAAATACAAAAAAAAAAAATATATACACGCAAAATTTGATTTATGCTTTGTAACATTCGATTCCACGCTCTGTTCACCCTCCGATGTAACGACATACGATTTTATCTCTTTGATACTCTCATATTTACACATACATATATATATATATATATATATATATATATATATATATATATATATTTGTATGATAAGAGCATGATTCTCAAATATTCGATACTCTAAAATGATCGTTCACTTGTACGCATATATATTTTTTAAATATTTTTTATTATAATACTAAGGAAACAATGTACTATAGAAAATGAGATTACACTTTGCTTCATAATTTTGCTATTTATATAAATATATATTTTTCTATAACGGCTCTTATGATTTTTTTTATTTAAATTTATTATATATATATATATATATATATATATATATATATATATATATATATATATATATTATATTAAAAAAGTTTATAGTAAAATATATAATTTAATTTACAGATTATTTCCATCAGATTTACTTATATTTATACGAATTAATAAACTCATATTTAAATTTAATATTTTAATCTTTCAAATAGAGTTTTTATTACTTGAAAAAAATTACATATGTTTAAAATTTATTATTGTGAAAGTTGATTTTTATATGTAAAATTGCGAAATTGATGGATAATGATATAAATTAAATATTTAATAATACTATAGTTAAATATTTTCATTTAATTATATTTTATCAGAAAATCTTCCTGATTGATATAATTATAAAAAAATATTAAAATATAACATATTCACGATTAAAATTCAATACAAACCCACATATTCATCATCATTATAAAATATTTATATTTTAAAATATCTGTGTTGATTAAAAATACAGTTTAAAAAATTGTGGAACGCGTTTTGAATTTCGCCGAATTACAAGGTAAGCTTATATATAAAGCGTGCGTATTATCGAAACGCGCTCAGGACTCTATATATTCTTTTTATTATTTATTTTCCCAACCTATCCCTTATTTTTCCCTACCCCAATTTGCATTTTCTACGACGTCAAACTGCGACTAGAGCTTCATCATTTGTTAAATTTGAAAAATGAGTTCCTTTTCTATTTGCGTAATACGAAACTGCGAATCGCGTTACTTATAAATCAAACCAGAATTCAATAACAAACTTTGATTCGATAGAACGTTTCGAAATTATTCTATTAGAAAATCGACGAAAAAACACTCGTCGTATATTAAATAATCAAAAATATAACTGGTTGAAATTAAAAATATATATATATATATATATATATATATATATATCCCCCTTTTTTGCATATAGCGTGATTAAGTCGAGGCTTTATCACTCAACACAAAATGACATTTATGGGCGGATAAATCATTATATTGTTCATCAGTACGTCAAGCGAGCTTGATCGCATTATCCGGCCGTAAAAAAGTCTTTTCATTCGTTTTCCAACGTGTAAAATATCGCTTTCATATATGGCAACACATTGTGTAATGAATTAAAAAAAAAGAATTATTTCATCCCTATTTTAACGATCGATTTTTAAACACCCTTTCGTTCATTAAGCGTTCCTCTTGTTTTTAATCTTTAAAATATATTTTTTTGAATGAATGAAATATTTTAATATTAATCAAATATATTTTTTTATCTACTATAAAAAGATTTAATTATGGGTTTCGTTGTGATAATTTAAGTATTTTTATATACATTGATTAAATAAAATTCTCTTATAAATAACATTTTCTATGTTAGATGCATAATTTTGGGAATTTAAATAAATCACTAATTTTATAAACAAATTAAATATTAGAACGTATTATATATTAATAAAGTGTGTATACAAATTTTCATAAAATCGATTTTTTTATATGATAATTGTTATATAAAAAAATAATTTAACTTTAACTACTTTAATATATATAAATATAATAATATACATTTGTTACTCTTTGGACTTAAATTATAGAATGATATATTTTTTATTATCGATATATACATTTTTGTTCGTCATATTTGATATTTATAAATAAATTTATATGAATTCTTAATGTAAATAAACTATCCTATTTTATCATAATTTAATATCCTTTTATAAATCATATAAATTATAATAAATTGTATCAGAAAATACATTTTCCATTAATACCGTCCTCATATATATAATATATGATTAAAATTTTTCAAATTTTTCATTTGAATATATATATATATATATATAAACCTAAAAATCGATCATATTTCATACGATATGCACGTGCATAATTTTTCATACGAACCACTACAGCGCACTCTTTCGACTCGCGAATTTTCCCGTTTTTCCACATTTTTTCGCGATTTTCTCGCATTTTCGACTCTTATAAAAGCAATATCGTTTGATTTACGATGCATTCGCGCCGCAATCAGGCCAAAATGAAAACATAAAACCCACAACAATCGCTTTCGTCTGTTTTTGTTGTTGTTGTTACTTTCCATACACGACATTTATATATTTATGCACATATATCGGTGTTTATATACGATCCTGATTCCCCTGCATTGTATCCTGAAAAACAACCCTCCACTTTTCGATACGTATACAAAAAAAAAACAATAGAAAAAGAGTCTAAAAATGAGCAAATAAATCTGAAAAAAATCAGTAAATAAACATTTTTGACGTTGCACTTTTTTCATATTAAAAATAATATATATACATGAATTACTATTGCTAAATACATTATATTTGCGATGAATCGTTAATTATAATATACGATGCTTTAATTAACCATCTATAATAATATTGCATTGCATATGTGTGTATTATGTTTATATTAATTATTTTAATCAAACATAATGAGGGTGGTTTATACGCTTAACGTTTGATATATTAATTGAAATGAAGCACTATTAGCGAATTTTCAGCGAATATCGTACTATTTACTTTATAATTATTTAAATCTAATTAAACATCCAATTAGACAGTTTGCATTGTCTGTTATGCATGAAATATAAATAAATATATTTTGATATTTTGCTTCGAATAAATATTATATTAATTCAATTTTCGCATGTTTAAAGACTTTAATTAAATAATGTTAGTGGTTAAATTATAATAGAATAAAATAAATGATTATTTTCTTTGAAAGAAATTTCAAATTATGTTAAACTTTTTTTTATATATGACATTATTATAAATATATCTACCCTTACAATGAGGGCGCGCGTTATGACAATATCGCCAATATTGGAAAGACTTACGACGATAACGTCGCAAAATATTATGTTCGACGATTTAAAGTCGACACTTTACGCCAGATTTTCATAGTCATATATCACAAAGGGGTAGCGGCGTCGAAATTGAACACCCCTTCCCTCATTTTCTCTTATCCGTTTTTCTCAATAGAGTATAAAGAAAAAAAAATCGAATCAAATTTATTAAAAGCCTTCTCGAACGTCGCACACCTTCGACGAAAATGCGCCATTTCCTCTTCGAGAACGTCTCGAATCCGAAAATCGAATCATTCTACGAAACTTTTCACATATTCAAATGTTTATTTTGCACTATATTTTTATTGATATATATTTTAAATATATTTATATATAATATATAAAAATAGATTTTTTTTTATTATTATATACGGCATATGCAATTGAGAATCAGGCGTGTTAATGGACGTCGAAACGACTTGCAGTTTTATATTCGAAACGCGGCGCGAGCTGAAATTGCACTTGTGCGACTTTCAGCCAATAAAACGCAAAACTTATAGATTTTATCTGCATGAAAATTCTGAAACATGTTCGGCGAAGCGCTTTACGAGCGAAATCGACGTTTTACCTCGGGAATTTTTGCCCAAATGTAATAATATATATTATTATTCTCGAACGATGCACTGAAAATTTCATTATTTTTAATGTGCGAAATATTACGTGTGAAGCTTCGATAAAAATGTTATTACGCTTTTCAATTTATTCCAGATCACTTATATATATATATATATATATATATATATATATATATATATATATATATATATATATGATATGTGAATTTTTTAAGTGATATCTTTACCGAAAAATCTCAATTTAATACGTTAAATATATGAAATGTGTTATATATTATTGTCAACTTCAGTTAAATGAATATCTGCTATTTTAATCATGTATAATAATTACAAAAAAAAAATATAATAAAATTAAATATATGAATCTTTTATTTATTTTTTTTTAATTTTGACTTGTAAATAACTAAAATGTTTATACATCATATTTATTTTTGATATCATTTTAATTCTTATATTTATATTGTATTTTATTATAAAACATAAATATCGTAAACATGTATATAAAATAAACTGTTCAATACTTGAACTCATTCATCAAAACTGTATAAACAAAAGGAATTTAATAGTTTTTATCCGTGATATGATTTCTTATTGTATATTTTCTTCCAATTCCAGCGTATTTTCGGTAAATAAAAAGTTTTTAACGTCGTTTTTCGAGAGCGAATAAATTCTTAGATTTTTATTATGACATGAAAACGGTCGACGTCTACGAATCGACGATATAAAATTTATATATATTTTTATTTCGACAAATATGAAGACGACCATTAAAAGTGGAAAAATTGCGTTCGCTGAAAATAAAATGTAAGCGGTCACACAATGCGAACCGTCGATATTCGCGATATTAGAAGCCATAAAATCCATATGTGAACAGTTTAAATTAAGTACGTGTTACCGTCGTGTAACTGCAGATTTAAGTCGGGGAAAATCTCATTCGGAAAAGCCTTCGTGGAAAATCTTGTAGATCGAGATTTTCCGGACCTGACGCCGCCACCTTTTTTTTTCTTCACCATTTTCCACCATCGCTTTTACCATCATTTCTCAACCCCCTCAACCTTTAAGTTATCGCCTAGTAATCCCGGTCGTGAGTCGAAAGCACGAAATATATTACATGCAACTTTGTCATATCGTGACATCTCAATACTGGAACCCTCCGAGTGATTCATCTGGTGAAAATGAAGAAAAATTTCTAAAGCTGTCGACTACTCTCTAAATTAATCGATGTATATCATCATTGATATCTATTTTCTTTTTTTTCTATGTTATATATTTATTTTCTAACAGTATTATATCAAATACACTGGAAGTTTCTTAATGTACTACTACTTAATAGGATAAATGAATTAATATGATCTATTATACATAGATGTGTTTTATTGTTTTTATAATATTGAAGATCACTAAAATATAAAACAAAATAAATTATCCATCCTGATTCTTCAAATTATATATTTTATATATTTAACTCATAATGATAATTTGAATAAAAGATAATCCGTTAATCAATTTAACTATTTTATTTTACTATAAAAAATATTCAAACACTATATATTTATTATACAATTTTTAAACACTGATATGAAAAATAATTATAGTAATAAAAATTAAAAATTTTATAACGTATAATTTCCATTGTGTATTGTACGATATTCGCGTTGAATTTTTAAAAAGTCAAAATTGAATGCAACCAAAACGCATTTTATATAATATATACGTCAACAGCGACTATTCATAGTGAAAAGTCTAATTTTATGACGGCATCTGAATCACGATTTCCTTTCATACTTCACAGTATGAAAAGTCGAGAAAAACACTGAAACGTTACGGCGTTATATTTTCCTTTTTATTTATTTTTATGTGCTTCCGCGTAACATTTGAAAAGATGCGAGAAAAGCGACACATAAAAATGTCTCCCTCTTTTATTTAAATATATATATATATATATATATATATATATATATATATATATATGTGTGTGTGTATTATGCAATATTTAGAAGCTTCAATCTTTTTCAATAAGGGAACAACTCTTTGTTCATAATAATGAATTGAATATAATATTTATCAGAATGAGTACGTATAATAAATGTACACGTGCTTTGTTCCGGTGACCTGAAATCGAGTACTTATTCAAAAAGTGGGCGCAGTGACTCACGCTTATAAATAAATGGGTCAAAATACGACGCATTTCTTACAAATTCATAGGGGGATGAAACTACCAATAGAATCTTCTGTGCTCAATTTCCGCATTAGACACCCTATATACGTTCCAAAAATTTTATAATTTTCCATATATATATATTTAAATCAATATTATATAATCGTATATAGAATAATAATATAGTATTAATATGATATATATGAAAATGATTATAATAACTTTTTAATATTATTGAATTTTAATTTTTGAAGTATAATTTATAAATTTGTATTAAACGTGTATCGGGTTCATTATAAAGATACCTTATATAGAGGGAAAGGAAATCGAAAGTACATAGTTGTTGAAATTTTCTCCCCCATTTTGATCCCCTAAGCGCATCAATTGTGCGCATTTACAGGTTAATGCGTAGTTACCTTAACATGTGTGTTGTAAAACATATTGCCATTTTTAATGTTACTTGGTCCACATAATTTATTGCTTTTATTATATTATTACAACCCAAAAACTATTCGAAATACGTTAAATATTAGTTAGAAAATAATTTTGATTTTTTGAGATCAGAAATATTATTTCATGTTTCAAATTTAGTTTTAATTTTTGTGAGATCTCTTCAAAAAAAAAAAAAGAGATATCAAATTTGTAGGTTGCTGACCATTGTTCTTCACTCTGAAATATGGAGAATATCGATTTTCATTTTCTACATTTTTTATGTCTCCTCAAAAAAAAAACAGATTTTATTAAAAAAATCAAAGCCTCTCAAAATCATCAAATGAATCACTTAATGATCCACAGGTCATATATTACCGACCACCACTCTAATTATATAATTTATAAATTCAATATTAATTAAAAAAAAAAGATAATAATTGTTCTTTATATATTTTAAACTATTATTCAATTTTAATCGACGAATATCAAATAGATATATATATAAATATAGTATATGGGGAGTGCATCGTTTATTGCAGCAAGTTCATATAAATCAAGCTCTAGTTCGGTTTGGTCCAATAAATTTATCAATTGCTAAGCTTCCAAATCGCTTACTTTGCATCTGAACCCCCATCTCTTCCCACGTGGATATCGATTAATCACGTAATTGCCGGTTAATTTATTACTAAATCCTCAGTCGACCATCGTTCAATTCCTATGCACGGACAAAATACGACAGATACCTTTTTTTATACTATAACAAAAATATACAGCAACATATAACAGTATAATACTTCTAGTGTATAAAAAAATGTAAGATAAATAAATTTATTTATATTAAATTTTTATTATTAAAAAAATGGATTATTAGAAGTAAATTTTCTAGTATATAGTATATTTCTAATAAAATCGCAACTTTTAATATGTGATTTCAAATATAGCTGCTTTTCATATTTGTGATGTTTTCATACTATTTTGTAAAAAAATACACAAATAACTTGTCTATAAAAGTTGATATTTAAAATATAAAAAAATCAACATTTATTATTACCGCATATATATATAATATTTACTGAAAATTAGTTAAATTAGAAAAATTCTTAATTTGAAAAATATATTAATTTCTATTTTTTCTTTATGTAACATGATTATATTTACCCTTTCTACTCGCTTAGTGAGTGAGACTCACAACACACATAATATAGTTCTTTGATTTCATTTTTTTAATTACAAGATGTTATACTAAATTTACAAATTTATCTGCGTAAATTTACAATCGTAATGCACCAGTATAATAAATAAGATCTTTTAAAAAAAAATTCAGTGGACGTCAATATAAAAAAAAAAAACTTAATTAGTTCCGAATGCAAAGTGTTAATCAAAATATATCTTTCTATAACCAAAATCTTTATTAAAACTAATAAATATTATTGAGTAATTATCATACAATATTTACCATCACATTCAATCATCAATATTAGGCATATGTGAATATTAAATTTCCGCATAGTCATATCAGGTTAAAATTTGACGATGCGAACCAGGGTCGGACAGATTGGTTTTTCATCGCCTTTATCGTTATATGATGGGCCGCAATCGGGAACCGATTGCCCGTTTAATTAATCCGTTCCTATGGAATGGGGGATAGGCTTGTGTTCAATCTAAAAGGGTGCACAGTGAAGTCTGTAAGCTGTCACAGCTGCCCTTACATAGGAAAATTATTAATGTAAGTTTGATTGCTTTTGTGTCAAATCACCGTGACTCGACGAAAACTCTGACAAATCGCGATGTCTTTCATATTTATATATATATATATATATATATATATATATATATATATATATATATATAGATTTTTACTTTCCTTTGCTAAATGACTATGGGGTTCTTCGATCGGTGAAGGGTTGTAATTTGACGTCCTCATTGTTCGCTATTATTACGTCGTCATTTCTATTTTTTGTTTTTTTTTTTTTTGCTCAAGTATTTTCGATTATTATGTCAATTTTTTTTTGCGAATAAAAGAGTTCAAAACGAATCGATTTTATTTACATTTATAAGAATCGATGTCAAACTTTTCAATTTTCATGAATACATTTCGTTTTTTATTGAATAAAAAAATGCTTGTGACATCTCTATTCAATTATTTTATATTGAAATTATCATTTTATTCTATATCCAATAGTTTACTAGAGTATGTAATAATTTTATTCAGTTTCAATTTATATATTTTTTTAATAAAATTTTAAATATCACAGAAACAAATATTATTATATTTATTGTTCATGAAAATTAATTATACATGTGCAAATTTTCAGCCTATTGCAAATATCAATTCATCAATATTAATAATTTAATTAATTATCTCAAATTCTACTATCATAATATTTCAATAAATATTTGTATAATAACGATGTACAAATATTGTATATTTATTTAAATAAAACAAACGACATTATTATCATTCGCTTTTAAAATAACGATAATTCATATTTGAAACATAAATATAAATTATGATAAAACGCATACCAGTCATAAAATTTCACACGTGCATTTTAATCTCGCATTATATGAATTGTAAATTCATATTAAAGCTTTATTATCGCATTTCAAACATCATTTATATGCGACGAAATATTTCACTCGACGCCGATAAATTTAATTTTATTCCATATTTTTTTTTAAAGAAACCTAAAATGGGACCATTTTATCATTTCTTTGTTCGGACGATCGCCTTTCGAACTTATTTTAATCAATTTTTTAATATAGCAAATTGATTTTAGAAATTGAAATCGCGTGATTCGGAAATTGTATCGTGCTAAAAAAGAATTTAAATCGCGTGTCAACATTTATTACGTGTTCCATTTGCGGGTTAAACTAGTTAGAAATGAATTTAACTATCAATACGTAGCATTGAACTAGAACTTTCATTTTCTATTACATTATTTCAATATTTGTTTATCTAAAATAATTCATATTTTATCAATAATTAGATCAAGTTTAAAATAATAAAATAATATTTTGTAATGCATTTGTTTCAAATTTGAGTCACTAATTTTAAGTTCAAAAAAATTTTTTTTTTGTAAAGAATTTCACTTATTTTTCTACTTTAATATTATTTATATTAAAATATTCTCATTCATAAAACACTTTAGGTATCTTTAAGCTCTATTTAGCAATATTCTTATTCGTGCTTGTAAATCAAAGTCCTCTTTATTATACGCACGGGGTCATGTCTGACAAATATGGAGGTTGATTCTTGGAATGTTGTTTATTGACATAAACTCAAATATCCCGTTACTTTTTAAACACATTTAAGTAATTAAACATTTTGAGATATATTTAATATTTAGACTCTATCTTATTCCCAAAATAACCATTATATATATATAATATATATAAATATAGTATAGTAAAATCGTTATATCTACGATTGTCGTATAATAAAACGATAAAATTCTAAGATCCTACACTTTAATAAAATCAATGGAATCGATATATATATATATATATATATATATATATATATATATATATATATATATATATATATATATAACACAAAAGACATTTTCAATTGGCAGATGGACGATTGGTCCAATGAATCTCTGTCGTGTCCGGCGGTAAACAAAGACCGCCGTTGTCGCCACCAAACAAATAACCTGTCCCATTCGAGAATTTCAAATCATTAATTTTATTTCACGCTGCAACAAGCAGAAACACACCCTCACACCCCAAAAAAACCACCTACCCCATCGTGTTCTTGGACCCGCCGGCCCTCAGACGGCCATTCTCGGCTTCTTCTTATTAGTTTTCCCTGGCTTTGTGCGGCCCCTTTTCTTTGCTGAACTTTTTTTTCTTCTTCGTCGTCCGGAACCTTTGACCACCCGTTGGGCAAATATACGAAATGGCCTCGACGCAATTACAAAATAATATCAAGACTCGTTTATCACTAACGACTACATATTTTGTTTCATTAAATTACATACATACGAAAATATTATAAAATATGTTAGTTCTCGTGTTACGACTATTCACACTATTAATATATCAATCTTGTACACTTCTTTTAATGCTTGCTTGCTTTTTAATGATTGCTTGTATGATAATTGACTATAATCCAGAATAATTCTTATATAGATATTTACTTAACCAACTAAAATTATCACTGTATTTATTATCAATCACTACCCTAGTTTTAACTGAGAAAATTTTCAAGATGTTAAAGTATGAAATATACTATTAAAGATGATCAATAATATTTTAATCTAAAAATATTTCATACATCACTTTCAACATTTTTTTTTTGAATCATATGTTCGATTATACTTACTTTGAGAATCATTGTATAAGTATTAATTTTATATACAATAAAATTAAATTTTAATTCTTGCATTCTTCTCAATTTTTATACAAAATTAATCACAACTCTTTCCTCAATTTTTTTAATAAAATTCGCGGCTTATTTTATTAAGATTTTAGATTTCAAAATATATTTGCCATCATGAAGTATAAATTAACAACCAGCAATACTAAATAAATTCATTATATATTTACTAAATAAGTTATGTTTAACTTTTGACCCGTCGAACCTCTTTCACAACCCGTTTAATATTATTAAAAATACCGAATGATAAATTAATATTGAATAATTCTCAACATCAATTAAATATTAATATATAAAAACGTTATTTCTTTGTTGTCTGCGTCTGTTGTCACTGAACAAATCTCACTTTTCCAACCACCCTCACATCTTCTTCGTTCTGCTCCGTCTTCACAATGGAATCAAACCACTAACGCTTTTCGTTCCATTTCACATTCCATTATGTGAACAAGCCGGTTTCCTGACTTGGCCGACTCACACCCCAGTTCATCCCCTTTAAATCCGATGCCGAACTCTTACCAGACTGTCTGATTGGTAATTAGATATTTGCCGAACCTTTCCACTCTGGCACCTCATCGGTTTTCTCCACTTAATCGGTCTGCGAGTTCAAGAGGTCGAATTTTCCGCATCAATCTTACTTTATCGTCGTCGGATTTTCCATAAAACAGAAAATTAACTCGTTACGTCTTTATTTCGCCATTTTAAATTACATCTGTTAATTTATATATATATTCCTTCTAATTATAAAATATTATATATATATATATATATATATATATATATATATATATATATATATATATAATTTCTTTAATAAAGAATCGTTTGATGTTAATATATAAATGTATTTATATATTAGTTATAACATTCTAGTCTCCAAAAAACCGGAGCTTAGAGTAATTGGTGAAGGCTCAAACTAAGCCTGTTAGGCGGATAAAGGAAAGCCAACAGTCTCGAACTTTCGATGAAAAACATATTTCGTAAGTAGATTAAAGGCAAACCGAGCCGCAAATATAAAGATATATATATATATATATATATATATATATATATATATATATATATTTATCGTGTAAATCGGTAGTACTTTTTTAATCATGTGAGTGTTCGGCGTGGAATTCAGTTAAGTGAAAAACTGGTCACTCCTGGGGATTCGCAGTGAAAATCAACAGAAAAAAGAAAAACCCACCTCTCCCCCACTAACCCTCGAAGCGGTTGAATGCGAAAAGCCGGTGAAAGCTTGACCGATTTTGATTTTACCCCACAGCCTACTCTTTAACGTTTCTCAATACCTGTGTACACGCTGTGGTTAATGTATATTTGCTTAGATGTACAAGATTTGTACGAGCACTCGTATCGCTATATATAATAACAACAAACTCTAATCCATGAAAAAACATTTTGGATATCCTCAACGGACCCAGAAGTTGATGATTGAATCAACTGTAGTAAAAAAATGAAATCACTTTAGGTCTCATTTTTGGTGAATATCTTGTACTCGCTAATGTCAATATATACCATACTTTTTCTAAATATATAACAAAAAAAATATCATAAATTCTAGCTTTTATTAATAAATACTAATATTTAGTATAGATAGATAGATATTTACTATACTATATTTTTTTCAGTTTCGGGTATAATAATAACATGTAAAATATGAAGCTGTATTTGAACTAGCTTTATACGTAATGACCGTAGTATTATTTGGATCCATATTATCTAACCGTGCATAATATGGTACTGATTGGCCATTAAGAGAACTGTACCATTTTACGGATGACGAGCTTTCTCCTCCACCTAATAATAATTGATACTTGAAATTCGACACACACAAACATAAAGTCTTGCATCATAATAGAGAAGAGCATTATCCAAATTTTGCAGTGCAGGATTACAAAAAGGAAGGGAGTCACGGCACATATATATTATATATATAAGGGGGGTGTGGCAAAAGGTGGGCCCCAGGGCATCTCGGTCCCGGTCATTACGGATTACGTCTTCGGATCAAACAAGCACAATGGACCCAAATTTGGGACAAGGCATACAAAACGAGTGTCTTTGTAGCCTAGGTAACTCGACGTGGGTTCAAAACTTTGCCTTTAATAAGACTATGAGCAAAATTACTCAGACACCAGTCAAATTATTGTAGAATGCTTACACGAAAGCCGCTAAATTTTCAACATATTTTACATAGAATTATTATATTTGATTTTTTTTTAATATATAATATATTGAAAATTATTGATTTTAATGCATCGATAATATTGTCAAAATTTATTGTGCTATATATAAATAAACATGAAATATGATATGTCCAGAACATTTTGATTCGTGAAATATATGATTATTGTGACACATAACCATTATTCCTAAAACCCTCCCTTTTTCTCTTTCTTGTGTCCGATTCAAGAAGGGAATTCTCACGTTTTGACAAATGTCCGGCGATGTACGCTTTTAGGGCGAGCAACTCGAAACATAGTAGTAATAATAAACATTTGTTTGAAAATAGCCGGGACCACCCGAGACGCACCCTCCGAATTCGCCGCTTTTCGACGCCCCGCAACTAAGCGCTGGCCGCACGCCGTAATTATAAATAATGCGATTTTAAAATTCACCGGATGCACGCATATAATATTACATTCGGAACGCTGCGAAATTAATGTTACAATCATTTTATATTATTATTTATTAAAATAAGAAAAAAAAACGAGTAACTCGATAGGATGTATAAAAAGTTGCCGTAATGTATGAGAAACAAAATTGTTTCTTTAGTTTGTAATGTAGAGCTTTCGAAATATTACCGTATAATTAATTCAGTTACTGTATAAATTTGCATTTAACTAGTTAAACAATAACTTATACGAGTTTTAAACAAAGTTTTAGCCGTGTAAACTGTTTTATTCTATTATTATTAATATGCATCTAAACTTTAAATCATAATTAAATACTTTACATATGTTTAGTTTTCTATATTTTCGTATTATATATAATAAAGTTTTATAATTTTTATTGATTTTAAATTTATTTTCATTACATTTACAATATATATATTATTATTTAAAAATTTAATATTTTATATAGAATTTTTAGAATATAGTATGCTAATTTTATACGAATATATCATCTGTCACATATTAAAAAATGAGTTCAATATTATTATAACGTCTCATAGGTGACCTCTCTAGTACTTTTAGAATACACACAATATGTAATGAGACTATTACATAAAGCATAACTCTTTTTCAACTCCTTTTTTTGTCAATTGTTCAAACGTTGACCGTTTGACAAGTAGCCGTAGCATAAAAAAAAACAACCCGCAACGAATGCATTTGTATATATATATATATATATATATATATATATATATATATATATTAATATTATTATATAATACGACCGGATTTTGAATGCAGAAAAATAAAATAATAATAAGGTGAACGAACCAAACGTTATAATATCATATTTCATTTCTTTATTTGTATTGTTGAGAGCGTCGACTAGTAGACGAGTCCTAGACAAAGTGCGCGGATAAAGGAAACGTCAGTGGGTTTCGAACTATTCGAACAATAAAACTTCCGACTGGACAAACCTTTTATTCGTGTCCGAAGGGATGAAGATTAAAGGGGAGTAAAAAAAAAATAAAAATAGAAGAGATCCCGAAACGCTCTAGGAAACAACGGACATGAATGCAATTATTACGATTTCATTCGATATATCGTCGAAAAATAAAAGAGAAGAAACCTAGTGTTTGCAATTCGATGGATTCAAGTGAGCGAATTGAGACGTGCTTATTCAACTACATAATTTTAACTCTTATATATATATATATATATATATATAAAATATATAATATATAACATTAAAATCCATTTTTATTTGTTACTATTCTAAAATTTATTCAATCAATGTAAAACATGAAATCAAATCTTAAATTATTATATTTATATAGAAATTAAAATCTTCCTTAAAAATCGCGTTTAAAACATATGTTAAAATACCATTATCTGTTATAATTTAGAGCAATCAAACCAAAATTAAGATTGAATATATCATATAAATATATTAATTTTATTATATATTTATTATTCGTGCTCACATTTGAAGCACTTATATCAGACTGATTTTGAACGTCTCAATCACAATTCACTTCGTAATATGATATGTAATGTCCAGCTGAGATTTGGTTATATCAAAACGCCTAATTATGCTCCCTTTTTACGTTTCAAAAAAAAAATAAATAAAAACCGGAAACGTACATAATATATATAATCTCGAACATCAAAATTTCACGTGTGATACTATTGCTAATTTTGTCGTGATGAAAAAAAAAACACATTCAAAATTGGATATTTTAATTGAAAATATAGGGGGACGCGTTTCAAAATTCGATAATAGAATTTTCGCTAATGGGTTCGACTGCAAAACAAAGCGTGTCCTTTAATAGGCCATTGAGTTGGTTTTCATCCCTCGTCCCGTTTCCATGGACATAATTGAGTTATTACTTGAAAGCTAATTCTCCAAATTGACCATGCAGCTCTTTACCTTTATTAAGAGTGACTGGTAAACATTAAACAACGCATATACCAACTTCTGTTTGACTATATATTATAGATGCATGCAAATTTCCTATCCTCTCAACAACACAAATTACAGCTATATATGTATATATATATATATATATATATATATATATATATATATATATATATATATATATATATATATATATATATATATATATATTAAAAATTGATGATCTTGTATTTTTCAATAATATATAATGTGTTATATTAAAATATACTATATTCTATATTATGTCCTTCTAAATATTTTTAACATCTAACTAATAAGTTATATAATATATGAAGATTTTACAATTGATTAAAATAATCATAATTTGCTACAGATTAATTGAATATTAAAATTTAAAAAAAATATTATTTTTATTGTCAATATAATGAAATACGTTTCTTTCAATTAATTTTAAATCGATTTATGTTGATTTTGACCAAAATGCGAAACCTTTCATAGTCACAATTCACGCACACAAATAATCACGACAGTTTTACGGCTTTGCGAAACATCAGAGAAAAGGACCTTTGTACAATTTTCGTGGGGTTTATTTAATAAAGACAAATTTCTCATATATGCATCGGACGGGAGTGCAAAATCAATTAATTTCAATTGTAAAATAGGAAAGGACCAGAAACCATCCTGGACCGAATCATTCTCTCATTGTCCGACTATAATTATAGTTTTCCCCAAGTGCGACGTTTCACTGCAAAAGGAGGAACAACCCTTTGAAGTGGCCACCCGCTGAATGCTGACCCCAGCGATCATAAATTAAAATACCATATTAATTCGAACGAATTTTCCCTCACGTCCGACTTCATTTGTACAATTAGTCTAATCTAAAAATATTAATTACTATTTGAAATAATATTTATTCTTTAATCATCGATATAGTTAAAAATATAAATTTCATATTTTAAATTTAATTTAAAACAATGTCAAATTAAATTTCTTTATGTGCATCAATTGTGTATTTCGAATTTTATTTTTGCACTCGAACGTGAAAATGAAAACAGCGTGCGAGGAAAATTCTTTCGATTCGCTTCGTTTTCACCTCAGACAGAATATTGCATTGAACCTCTACAACAATAATTTTTAGCTTTATTTCGTCCCTTATTGCTTCCTATCGTGATATTCTGCTCGTTTGAAAATACAGCGTAATATTCCCAGATGAAAATTTTCGGCGAAAATTCGGAAAAATGATCACGTTCAGCTAGACTTTTTATAGCTAGAACGTTACGGTGTAAGACCGTGTTTCTGCATGATATCTGACATCTTATTTCAAAAAATAATGTTGTTTTTGAAATAAATGAGTCGCTTTCATTTTTGTTCAAGTCCAATTTCATAAACAATTAAACGTGACTATGCTATAACAGACATAATTAAATTCTTCTTTCCCATATACATTACACTTATATAGTTTCTATTATTACTTTTAATTTTTTTAATTAAATATTTTAATATATTATAAATTAACAATTTATTATTTTTTCATTAGCATGAAATCGTCTATTTATAAAACTATTAAAATCGCGTTCACATTTAAGGGTCAGAAAACAATTCATGCGACGTAGATTAGAACGTGAGGCGTGAAAATAGATGTTAGATCCTAAAGCCAGAGGTGTTAAAGCACGGCCCGAGGCCTTACCCATCAAAGCGGTGAAAACTCCCGAGAGAAGCTTTGATCTGAGGGTTAGTTCACCCTATTATCGTTCAGGTCAAACCTTCAAATGTGAACGTACACCGATATTATCATTTTCAATTACATAAATTATCATATATATATTTTATTAGATATATATATATATATATATATATATATATATATATATATATATATATATATATATATACTTTAAATATGATTTCTTGTATTCGTATATAATAAATATAACTACGTAAAAATAACACATATAAGGCTTTTATCGGCAATCTTTGACACGAAACGTGAACGCATTGTATATATATATACAAAGATTTTTCCTTTCATGATTGTACCGGAAATAACGGTCTACCCTTACGAATAGGATAGCAAAAATATCACTTTTTCCTGCCGACGCCTAATCTCGGTGAAAAGCTTCGTTCACTAGCTCTTATAATCTTCTTATCGTTTGCGAAAATCATAATAAGGTGTTAAAGAAAAAAGGAAAAGCACCCTGGGACCAATACGTGAAAGCGCGCTTAATTCCCTTTAATGAGACTTTATATGAACGTGACCTTATTCGACCGCATATATATATATATATAATATTAAAATATATCTAATGTATATAATAAATATTTTCTTTTGATCAAAAAAAAACAAAATAAAATTATTTATTAAATTTTCTTCTATATAGATGAATTAAATATCAATCACTTGATATAAATCTATATTTTAAATGCACAATTGATTCAGACACATTCAAATGTACATATATAATATTTATTCGATATTTATGTATATAAATAAATTTATTTCGATTATAAAGAGGTGGACCCACTACAATATGGCAATCATTTGGGGATTGACGCTAAAGGAGATGGATTGCTTATTGAGTATAGGGACGTTCAATTTCAACGGATACAGAAAATTGAACGTTTTCATTTGACATCGTAAATATACCGGTACATAAATCTATTTATGTGTGCAAAAGTTCTCAAAGACCGTAGGGAATAAGTGAAAAAAATCGTATTATTATATTCTTTTTTTTTAGTACCATATTATGGTATTATATTCAACCTTTATTTATTAAAATTCATTTTTGCTACAAAGCTATATTTTTTTGAATGATAAATGAATTATTTTTAAATATCTAATAAATAGTATATATTTTATAGTAAATAAATGTATATTGTTCAATAATTTTCGTGAATTTTGAGTATTTTTGTATCGCATACTTGATTCGTTTGACATACGATCGGTCAGCATTTATAGAAAATAATCACAAAAAAAAAAGATTTATTTCAGATAAATCGACGGGGAACGTAATGTTCGATTTGAGGGTGGGGGGGAGCGGTAATAATAATAATAAAAAAAGCGTATTAAAATTTCGCGTCGGTTTATTTCGTACGAAATTTGGAAACGGATCGATTTATCACGGCCACGTCAACGAATGCCCGTTTACTTTTTTTCGATGTTTTCTCGTGATATATGTATTATATTTTCCGTTTTTAGTCGAATATATCGTATATTTATATCTTATTTACGATTATTTATTTTTTTTAATATTTTTTTACCTTTTTTTTGTACGAAAATATCGACGCAACTTTCCATTATATACGTTAATCTCTAAGTAATGTAAGATTAGCGTTTTTATCGACTATTATTATATTTAATTTTGAGTGAATAAAAAATATTTCAATCAAATTCATATACCGCATTAATAAAATATAATAATTTTCTTTTTTTTAATTATTGTACATGTATCATTTAAAAACATGCATAATTTGCAAAAAATATTGTTTCATTTCTAGATCGAAATTCATCATCATTTTTAAATAAAATTCTAGATAAAATATAAACCTTAGTCCAGAGATGGAAAACCTACGGTCCTTAACTTCTATAAAAGACTTTTGCTGAAAAATTGTCTTTTTAAGCAAAAAAATCCTACCTCTGCTCTGTAAATATATTTATTAATTAATACTATATTTTATTAAAACTCGTGATTATTTTGAGTTAAAAAATATATACATACTAATTTATTTCATAATTAATTTTCAATTATTATTATTATTATAATTATGATTATATATTATTAAATTTGATATATCATTATATTTATACATAAATCAAGTTTAAATTTGTATATATTTAATTAACTAATTAATATTATGATTCAAATATAACATAGATGAAACACTCACAGCTATAAATTAATTATATTAAATAACTAAGCATTCACAGTGAAATTTATCGATTTATTCAACGTTGGTATTTGTGCAACGTTTATCTATGAATCAGACCAAAATAATGTGTATGTAAAATTTAACCAATCGCACTAATGCGGATGACCAATTTGACCGTATGAATTATCGCGGACGTCGTTTACAGGGAAATCGCAATAGATTCGCCAACGAATCTACACCCCGATATTCAAGAACACACGAAAAAAAAAGTACACCACCCCGTATATACGTACAAGGGTGGCGCCGGGGGATGAAACCGGGTACAAAATAAACGAACTCGCAGTCGACTAACGTCCAAATTAGCTAATGTATACGATACTCTACGGTGCTAGGATATCAGATCGCATTCGGACCAAGCTACCACCCCATCTGACAAAAAAATATATATACATTAAAAACAACCCCCTCAGTCGTGCCCCAAAACCCCTATCGAGGGTGGTCCCCGAAGTACTGGCTCGCCTATATAGGATTAATCCCCGAACTCATTCTCGTATCGCACCTGAAAAACCGTACATCTCGCAGAACCGCATTGAATTTATTTTTATTTCGTACGAAATAAATTTTTATATTATATATATATATATATAATTTTGTTGATTATTATTGAAAATTCGATGGGATATTTAGAGCTCAATGTCTTTAAAAGTAATTGATTTAATGGACACATCATGAAATAATATAGTTTTATTTTTCTTTCATAATTTATTATTGATCGGCAACTTCTAACTAAAATGTTTATATAATGAAAATTATTAATGTATATATATATATTAATAAAATTTATTAAATTCATTTATACTTGATATAAATTTATTATTAGTATATCGACTAATTTTCACCCCTTCTTTGTCGCATATTATATACGATATATCTCGACTTATGACATAATAATATAATGTAATAGACACGTACATTCTACAATACTATAAAAACATTATTCTGGTTTATGGACGATTACAATCTGAACAATCGATTGCAGAAAAGCGAAATTAATTGATACATTAATTTAAAAAAAAAACAATTTTTTCGTCGTAAGTCGAGAACTGACTATATATGTATATAGTTCATGCAGTTTTCTTTAAGAACTTTCAGTTTGGCGACACTGATAAATTCTTCGACTATTAAATGACTTTCGTTTATTTTCTTTAACTGAGAAAAATTACGTCGAAACGTCGCTGGCTCGACTTTATGAAATTTCTTGCGCGATTTATTCGCGTGACGCAAAAATAAATCGCAAACAAAAACATAACAGAAACGCCATAAGCCGAAAATATAATAAATTTTCATAAATTCCAATGTGTTCGTGTACGTGTGTATGTATCGTTAAATCGGATTGAAATAATTAAAACAATTACCATAGTAATTTATTATATTTAACCTCTAATTTGCGAACATCAAATTGCTCTCGAGCTAATATATCATGATATTTAAAATATTGCCATTTTTTTTTTCTTTATGAATATTCTATAAATCACTTAATATATTTATAATTTATTTATATTATCATAATATTCTGTTAATAATTATAGAAAAATTGTAACCATTATATAATTTTATAATATATGATAATAATTTTCCATATATATTAGAAATAACATATATACTCACAATAACTCGACAAAAGTTAATTTCATTCTATCTAACATAGCACTGTGTAAACACATAAATATAATATATAAAATTTAATATAAACTTAACGTACATAAACATAATAACCAAGAATGACCGAAAAAAAATAAAAAAATAAAAGCTGTCATCGTCGTGGAAAACCGTCTTTTCAACACCAGATGAAAAGCTCATCTTCTATATTTATTTGTATTTGTACATGCGATGGCCATATAAAAGTATTAACCCTAGTACAAACAACATATATATAAGGCTTTGTTCGGTTTCGTTTGTTTAGGCCGCCATTAATGTGTACACACACACACACACATATATACATATTTACAATACATATATATATAATATGGTATATGATGATAATAATAATATACGTATTACCGAAGAAAAAATTATTTTTACGAGAATAAAAAAAAATGTATGAGAGAAAAATTTAATGAAAAACCGAGAAAATTTCGTATGCACCGTAAAACGTTTTCCCGGGAGGAAAAGAGAGAGGTGTTTTTATTATAAGGTTTCTACGTAGGAAGAAAACTTTTTCACTAGCTAATGAATTCCGCCATCTCGTTGTACTTATAAGCCTATAATACTACGACGACGCAATCTAATAAATTATATCTTAACGGCAGTGCGGTTTTACCGATTGCCGGAAAAGACTTATATAATTATATTATATAAGCCCTTGTATCGTTTGGCTAAATTAAATACATTAATATCGATACGATATTATTATTATTATATTTTTATATTATTGAAAATATATTACTTTATTTTGGACGCTCCTCTAATTGAGAAGGTTTGCTTGAATAAAATCATATAATATATGAGTAATTAGACGATTCTTTTTCCAATCAATATATATTTTTTGAATTTCAGAATGAATTATCAGTTGCAAGAAACATACTATATTTACACTAATATTTTACATCAAAAATTATATTCATTTAACATGTCATCCCTAATTAATATGGTAATTGAGTTTAGTACGTATGAAAAAAAAATTAAAATATAAAAAAGATAAATAAAAATTGTACGTGATATACGATTATAATTTTTGCTACGTACCATTTGGCGAGTTCAGACTTAAGCGGGATTATAAAGGGTAAAAAAAAATACCGCACACCCTGACCAACATCGTGTCTTCCCTAATTGAAGGTTATTATTTCGGAAACCGACTCTGTAAATATTTCATGAAAGCCAACCCCTCATTTCTGGTGGAAAAAAAAACAAGAAAAAGTACGCAAATATGCAAAGAATGAAAAAAAATCTAAACATATCCACCGCGTAATAATAATATGAAGGATATGAAAATAAATAATAGTATAGAAAATGGAGGAATTTTCCACTCGATCCCGTGATACGCGTTTGAACTCGTCGTCGTTTTCAATTAACTTTTCCATGAAAATCTTCGAAAAACGCGTATAAATCTCGAAATAGCTTCAGATTTATAGTGAAGTGTTTAATTTGCCGTTTGCAGAACATTTTCTAGCGAAACTTCGTAGACAGTATGAAAATTTTGCTCGCATTTGTGTGAAATTAAACATTTACCACTTACGAACATCTTCTAGTTAAGTACTTTAATTCATAATCAAATATCTTCCTTTATTACTTATATATATATAACATATAGAATAATTAAAGTATTCCAATAGATTTTTTTTTATTTATTTAGAAAATACGTATGATTATATTTCTTTATTAAAAATTGAGTATATTTAACATATTATATATATTATAGTATTTTTTTTTTCAACAAACGCACCATTTGATCCCTTTATCTAACAATATTTATGACCAGATAAACGAATGAAATCTACGAAAAGGGGTAAAAGTTCTAGGGATTGCGGCTGCAGATATGCAAATAGCCACGGATTAAAAATAAAACCGCAATTAGCAATAATTAAACTTTATCTTAATTAGGTGGTTAACGTCATAAAACCGGCTATATGTCTCAAGTTTTTTTCCCTCGATTTTTATATGAAGGTATTTTTTTTATATATTATATATCATATTAAAAAAAATATATACCATATATATCTTCTTAATTGCCAAATTCCGTATTATAATTAAAATTTGAATTATTAATTTTATTGTTAAAATATTGCTTTATATATTTTAATTGGATATCGAATATATTTCGTAGAAACTTGTATTTATTGAAGTTTTACTGAAATTAATTTGAACGTTCGTTTAAATTGAATACTCGAGAGGTATAAAGATCTTTATATATTATATAAAACACGTTATTTCACTCAGAAATAAAAATTCCTTTATTAAAATAAGATATATCATATTAATATAGTTGTTAAAAATGATTTATAAAATATATATATTTTTATTTTATTCTCAAATTTTAATTCTTATTTGAATAAATAAATATGAAAATAACATTAAGATCTTTAAAAATCTATTCAAAAATCGTGATATTATATAAAAACAAAATTTACATAATAAATATTATTTTGACAACTGATTTCCATTCTTACTATTTTTTTTAATATTCATCTTATAACACTTTTATTATAAATTTTACTTATTTTTGATGAAAATTGTTAATAAATATTTTTTAACATGTTATATTTTAAATAAATTTAATTGGATTAAAAATATTATACTTTTACATGTATAAAAAGATAATTAAATTTGTAATAATAGAAATATATATATATACATAATGTTAATATATGTTAAAGTATATGTATTATTTTCTAATAATAATAAAATTCTATGTAGAAAATAATTAAATGTTTTTCTTCGTGAAAAAAAGAATAAATCACTCTAAAATATCGGACTTTTTTACGACTTTCGATATGATATCACAATTTAATAACGAAATAGAACTTTTTACAGTTCAACTCACCCTTAACGACGAAAACAAAACATCGTTCGTCTTCGAGACGAAAACGAGCAAAAATCGAACATAAGAGAAAAAAAAAGAATTTTCCAAGAACTTTATATTATATATATATATATATATATATATATATATATATATATATATATATATATATATCTAAGAATATAACCGTTTTGAAATTTTCAGACACTGTAAAATTGAGGAATAAATTATCTATCATAATAAGTTATCGAAGGGTGAAAGACTGGGGTGGTTTGAAACGTGACTAGGAAGGAGAACTTGTATGTGTGAAACATACACGTGTACTTTCACTATTCGATTTCTCGCTCAGCTTTTCCACCCCTCCGCCCCCTGGATGGAAAACCATCCCCGTGGACTTTTGGGAAAATTCGAATTTCTCACGATCGATCTTTGTATAAAAGGGAGCAATCATTATAAATTTGATGGCATAACAAATGCACCACCGAACATTTATAATGTCATAAAAGCCCCAAAGCGAATTTTAACTCTCAAACTTTCCGCTATCAATTTGAAGATGCTCCCTTTTAACACCTCTATTGTTATAATTTCTACGCTAATTTATTTATTTTTACTTTTTAGATTAATATAGAAAAATTCATTTAACTATCATATGCAGATACAAATGATATTAAATGAACATTTTCCTATGTATTAAACGTAAGATTGATATTTCAGTACATACCATAAGTATCTCAAATATATTTCTATATTTTCTTTGAGACATTTTAGATTAAATATCTTATTAAGATCTATTTTTCAATACATTTTTACATTATAATTATTTTTATACACTTTCATTTAACTGACACTGTTTGTTGGTTTATCGGAGTGAAATATTGTTAACGATTTTTCGACCATTTTCCAATATCCAATTGAGTTGAAATTTTGCAAAATTTCTCATTTTAGATGACAATACACGAATCAATTAACAGACTTATCAATTAATTGATCAATTAGTGGCAATTAATTAATTATAATTTTATAGCGACCTCTATGTATTTTTTTTTTATTTTATAGTTATTTTTAATACAAAAAATAACTACGTATTATTAATTTTGAATTTTTATTTCTTTAAAAATTAATATGAAGCATTTAAAAGTTTGATTTAAAAACAAAAAATGTAGAAATATTTTTTTATATTTATAATATTTTTTTTTTAATTTTTATTATACAAATTAAATTACAATATTAATATTTAGATTAAAAACAAACAGAACTATTTCAAAATAAATAAAAATATTTTCAATTAATATTATACAACAAAAATTAATCATAAATACATCATATAATATTGAAATATAAAATTAATATACCCATCATTGAAAATCAATTAAAAACGATCGTTCTCCAACGAATACACGACCACCGACGATATCGCCTCTTATATTATATTATAATACAGACACCATCGGATGAAAGTTTGAGAATGTCAGAAACATCGTTTCAACCCCACCCCTCCACCCCACCCCCGCCCCCTGGAAAACTCACACTCTATAAATCGTGCTCCCATTGAACCCACGGTCGACTATCTGTTGGTGTGTGCGCTTTATCATTATCAAACTTAGTGGAAATCTATAAATAAACGAATTTAAAAGCGACATCCTAGGAAAGTGCACGTCTCTGAAAATTATTATTCAGCACTTGCATATTTTACAGACTTTGATAGTTTGTTGGCATCGCTTATAATAGACGCGACCATTCTTTCTTTACATTTTTCTTTATTATTACTATATATATTCTTTTTAATTCAGCTCTCCACATTTATATTTCATAAAAAAAAATGTAATTGTTCTCGAATATAAGTAATTATATTCGCATTCAATGAACTCGTTTTCATATCTAGAATATTTATAACTCCTATATATATTAATATATATATTTCAATCATAACTATGATAACTCAATTAATGTGGACTTAGTTTTTATTTCAATTTCAAATTTATACTAGTATTTTCTATTATCATTTATTATAAAGATATCTTCACGTCAAATCAATTCATAAAATACAATAATAAGTATCATATATATTTGATTCATTCAAATTGCTATGAAAAATGAAATAGAAATTAAAATTGCTTTAATATTATTAAAAACTATATATAATTTCAAAATCTCAGTATTGTCTGTATTATATACTAATATATATTTATATTAAATATATAATTCAGTTTATATAAATACATTTAAAATGATATAACTATTTTTATAACTATAAAAATTAAATTGATAATCACAACATACAAGAGCCATCTATTGATCTTTTTCATACCTATTTTTTATTTATGAATATAATAAAAATATATAATTTATTATATTTAATATTGAATATGCACTATAATATATTGCTTGTTTAAATTCATATATTAGTTGTTTTTTTTTATTATAATATAGTTATAATTTAATATTTAAACTCAGACGTGCGCCTGTTTAAATTTTACTGATATATCATTAAACTGATTTAACTTTCGAAAAATACGAAGAAAGAGATGAAAATGAATTTTATAGAAAAAAAATGAAAAATAAAAAGCACCACCATTACGTATTATTCTGTATGGAAAAACTTGAAAAAGCTACGCCGTATAATGGAAAGCTCGCACACGGCAAAGTTTGCAAACAGAATTCTGAATAAAAAATGAGAATTTCTTATAAATTTAACAATACACAAATACGATATAAAAATGTTTATATATATATATATATATATATATATATATGTGTGTGTGTGTGTGTGTGTATGTTATGCATTTCCTATGCAAAATTGAAGAAACTTTCATGATCGTTTTGGTGCAAAAATAAATTTGAATAATAGTGATAGTATGAAAAGTAAAAAAAAAAAAGAAAAAGAAAATAGATATAAAGACTAGGATATTCAGACTGGTTCGCTTATGTTTCTTTACTGAAATTTGAATTGGAAAAGGTAGATGAACCGAATATCGTAAATATTTACCGTATATAATCTGAATAAATAAAAATATTATCGTTTTTTTTTCTTTTTCATTTAATCCATTCGTGCACTCATCTATGAAGGATAATATGCCATATAAAAATATTATTGTTTACGATATAATCAAATGTACGATGCGTGTTTATTATATACAATAATTGTTATTACATATTCGATGTTGATATAATTACATCCGGTGTATTTTCAATAAAATATATCGATTTTATTAAATGTTATATATCTAATATTTATATGAATGTTTATAATATAATATATTTTTTTCTAATAAAATAAATAAATAAATAGTAATATTAATTTCATGAATGGAATTAACTGGAAAAATGGTATAAATTAATATTATATTAATCTATCAATGATCGATAAAAATAAACTCAATATAAATTGTATTAAATTATATAATGAATCATTTATGTGTTTTGTAAAATAAATATAAAGCCTTACTTTTGTATATTTTTAATTCAATTTCCCTTTCAATTTATTTTCAATAATAATAATAAAATATAATAAGAGGCGTTCAAATAAAACATAATTTAGTATGGACGGATATTTTTCATTTTCTTGCCGTCTGAGCATGTTAATATCCATCATGCGGAGTGTGAGACGAGATTTTTCCGAGATTTTCCTTTTTTTTTTTGAAAAATACTCTCTCGATCGCTTTTAGGCAGAGCTGAAAACCCTTCAGACAATCTCGACATATCGAAATGTTTATTTTTAATAAAAATAAAAGCGCGCTCACTCCTCTTGTATTCCAATAAGCTCGATGCTGTATCAACCCTCATACTCTTGGAGTATAAACCGAATCCGCCCATACGAAAAAGCTCGCACCCCATACTCAAATATATATATATATATAAATACATTATATAATATATATATATATATATATATATATATATATATATATCGAAAATACCTCAATATTAGTATGTGAGGGGGTTGCGATATTATATTATGATTGCTTCGGTGTGCTTCATGCTTTTATAACACAAGGATTTGCTTATATTATCGGTCGTTTCGACAAAAATATCCTTCACCTGGAAAAATTGTCTCTATATTATTTTGTTTTGATTCTGTTTTTTTTTTTTGTTATATTATTTTTTAACCTTTACAATAATCGCAGTCATATTATGATATTTTACAACGTATGATTCTATAATTTTATTTTATTTTTTTCATATATTTCATATAATATTTTATATTTGTTAAAATTAAAAATATTACTATATGTGTTTTTTTTTATTATTAAACTCATACTCAAAAATTTCAATCAAAAACTTTCAATATATTTTTGAATATTTGAAATTATAAAAATTCTCTAATGAAAACTAATGTTTATAAAAATGTAAAATTATACGATAAAATATATGAATTAAAATTTCAAATATTTTTACACTATAAAAATTAATCTCTAAAAATATGTGAAAAGATCGTATTTAAAACGGATTATTTTAAAATTTCTTTAAATGTCTTATTAAATTTATATTGAAATATACATTTTGTTAAAAATTTTACAGAGCATTGTTTATATTTTATTTTATAATGTTTAAAAATGTTAAACTAATAACTTGAATCCGTTAAAAAGTTATAATAAAAGGCTTTATATTTTTACGACCATGTAAACAATTCATATTTAATGTCTCAGATTAATACTCAGCACACACACAAGGTATTTGAAAAATTTTTAATATTTCTTTTGGAATTTTCATGCCGTTCTCTTTTATATTAAATTATTATATCGTTTATTTTTTTTCGATGTTAATTTTTAAATGTCAATTTCATGCATTAAACTCGGCATAAGTAGTTTGAACCGTGAAATCGGACGTTACCTTTTGTGCTCATCGTATAACGAACTACACAAAGGACAGATTATAAATGTAATCATATTTTTAACTGGAATAAAAATCTGTATAATAGATATAAATAAAATAAATTCTTATATTATCAAACAATTTCTATGAATAAAACATTACAATTATAATAAATATTCAGTGTTAAAATTATTTTTTAAATAGAAATCAAAAAATAATAATATATTTTTTAAATAAAAATAAAAAATATTTCTGTAGATTAAATATACATATAAAACTTAAGTATAAAATATATATTATAAAATTTTAGACTTTCAATGCCTATAACAGTATTAATATACTTATATGGATCCATATTCTTCTTTAAAAGCAGACCCTTTATTTAAAAAATAAATACAATATTTTATCTATTAAATCTTTTTCTTTTTTAAATAAATCTTGAATTTTGAAATACAAAATATACTGGTTTTTATACATAGAAGATATAAATTAATGTATATAAAGTTTAATTTGAAATTAATAATCTCATATTGTTCCATTAACTGATTTTTTTTTTCTTGAAATTTTTTAGAATAAAAGTTTTGTAAAAAATATAGTTATAATCAAATTGTATTTTATTATTAATATTTCAAATGAGATTTGTGGCAGATTAGTAACGTGAATAAAAAATGTACTAAAATTGTAAAATACCCAATTAGAGATCGTGGCAGATAATGATTGAAAATCATTTATTGAAATAAAATATGAAAATTTTATATATATAATCGATAATTAAATCATATAAAAAATCACACAATTAATTTAAAGCAATTTTTCTATATAATATTCGATTGAATATTAAACATACTTCTTACAGTTAAATATGCATATAGGTAAATTTTAATAATTTATATGGTAAAATTCAACCCTTTCAAAATATATCAAAAGCACATGCATGGAAAAATGACATTATTACCAATATTATTACCACAAATGACCATCTAGGAAAAATTTACACCGGTCTTCATACAAAATTACACGATAATATTCAAAAAAAAAAAATTTTTTATTTTTTTGATATAGGTAACTAAAAAGATATGCTCAATATGCGCCCAGTTGCACAATCATAATAAACACCGCCTATGGCGACAAAATACACAATATCGTGAACGTTTAATCCCTAGTACAACAATAATATGCATTGCACCTATTAAAATGACAATGGGCATATGTGCAGCGTCCGTGTACCGGTTTTTCGCGCGGTCATAACACGTCAACTGTTTATGGATTCATATTGTGCCCAAATAAATATATACACAAACACAATACGGGCGTCGAAATTGACGACGAATTATTATGAATATGGTGTGAAAATGAAATCCTTTTTAACCGTTACAAAATACGACGCGTTCTTCTCGACTCTTATATATATATATATATATATATATATATATATATATATATATATATTATAATAATACTAGTTCGATACATTTAAATGTGTTACAGGCAACGGTTAATAGGGGTGAAAGCGTAACGGATCGTAAATTAATGATTTGTAATTAATCGTATCGTGAATGTGTGAATATTGTGCGGTGTTACGGTTTATATGCGTTATGAATAAATATATTTTTTTTATTATTATTAAATTTCTTTATAAAATTCGATATATTAAGTTAAAATATAATACTATATATATATATATATATATATATATATATATATATATATATATATATATATATTAAATTTAAATACTGAACAAAAAAAATATTAACATTTTCAAAAAATTGTATATACTGCATTACATCCATATATATATATCACTTATTGATACGTTACAATTATTGAGAAATTATTTTAGAATTTAAATATATTATAATTATTAAAAATAATTATAATATATTTAAAAGCATTTTGATTAGAAATAAATAATATTCAACATAAAAAACCTTTCAAGTTGACAATCAACATTCCAAACCGATCTAACCATGATATATATATTAATATAAAAATGGAGTTTATTTTTCATTAAAATCCTTATACGTTTTAAATACATAATTCAAATTCAATATGTACTAAAATTAATTTAGATCGCAAAAAATTAATACATTGACATATTCATTCCATAAAAAAAATAAATATAATATATATATACACTTATAAAATATACAAAAAAAATTCATGCAAAGATTACTCATGATTGTCAAAAAAAAATAGACGAATTATAAAACGTTTGTATTGTATAAAGAGAGAGAGAAAGCTGCTGCAAAAATTTAATATACGAAGTGCCCCACCTACAACGTCGTAAAAGTGAATTTAACTCGGCGCCATTATAAATTTTCCAATATATATATATATATATATATATATATATATATATATATATATATATATAATATAAAAAATATATGAATATACCGCGCACACTTTCAAATCTGAATATTCGATCGAATTTTTAATACAATTACCGTCGAAGTTCAAAAAAAAAAATGTGTTCATGTATCGAACGATGTTTGCGTTTGACACTTTAGCACCCCTGGCGACGGTTTCGATTTGAATCGTGAAAAATCGTCGGAATTCGTTTCTAATTTATTTCGACGTCGTGTAAATCATTTTCATTTTCAATTCTCATATATGACGTGGCGCGCAAATATTTCGTACATAGGAAAAAAAATACTTATTTCGACTGTATTGTTAATTTTCTGTGTAAATAAGTCGATCTGTTCAAACATTCATTCTCGAATTCATTTTACAATGTAAACACTGTTTGTGTTTTTTTTTATTTTGACTATTTTCTTTTCGTCTAAAAATGTCTTGTAGATTAACGATATCTGCGAGAGAGAAAAATTTGGTGTTTCTCCCGTGTAATCGAAATTTTCACGCTAATTTCGTTCCAATTTGTCTTAATTTAAATTGTTCTAAATGTACGCAAGACGAGACGTTTTCGTCTAAAAAAATATATATAAATTAAATTTTTAAATGTCACCTGCGATAGCTCAGTATATATATAACGAGTTTCGAATACGAGTTTTAATATTTTATAAACATTTTTTTTTTTTTATATCTTTTATTTATGATTCAAATATTGATGTTCACTACTTCTATTTTGATAGATAACATCTGGATTTCCAATACAGTTTTTCTAACATAATTTATTTTCAACCTCTATTTGTCGCTGAAAAGTATGCGACCTTTTTTCTTTCTCAGATTTTTCAGGTTTTATTTAGTTCAGGAACTATTAAGTCAATTATAATCACAAAAATAGAAAATAATAATTTCTCAGATATTTTTATTCATATTTCACTATTATGTTCGCGGTAGATCTAAAATTTTTTTAGTACACTAATATATTTTTTTTACTTGAATCGTCATTTCTGTTTGCATATTAAAACATCATATTTTGTTATTATACTGAAGAATTCTACTAATTGCTACATTTTTGAATAAAATAATATAAATTAACAATGCTATATAAAGTTATGAATATTAATATTTCAATGTGAAAAGATGTATATAATACGAAAAATTTATTAATTATATTTTATGCGAAAATGCAACTGAAAATATTATATAAACTCATTCAGACTATTCTTATGAAAGCTTGCTCTTCAAAAAAAAAAATGTAGACGACGTCTTTCTTCCAGACTCCTTCACTGGGGAGGAAAAGCCGGGGAAAAAAAAGGGAAAAAAATCGTCATATAACAAATTAATAATGCTCCGTCTGAACTTTAACGTCAATCATACATGCGGAGTTTTATACTTTTGTGCCCGTGGAAGTTTCCTCCCCTTCGTGAGCTTTTCCGACGAATTGATGGCTTTCTTTTGTGCGACATTGCCTCGAATAAATTCGGCACGACAGACGAACGAAAAAACACTGAACCTCGTAGGAGAGATCAAATAATGACGTAGGAAATGGAATCTATTTATGGACGAGTTTATCGCCGAAAGAATATCATCTATCTACGTATATTATATATATATATATATATATATATATATATATATATATATATATATATATATATATATATATATATATATATATATATATATATATATAATAAAAGTATACCTTCGAGGAGTTTTGAAATGATGCAGACCGACCCCCCCCAAAGAACGTAAAGGGTATCTTTCATAATCCAGATATAAAGAATTCATCAAACGCGAGCATTCTCGTTTCGTACGATGGAAGAAGAAAAAAATTGAGGTTGTATCAAATTGGATTAAATCGAAATTGTCAATCCTTGTATGTGACTTTATCTCTTATGTATCTGTGCTTTATCCGATCATAACCTGGTGATTCATCCTGTCAAAATAGCAGTTCATATTAGTGGACATATTTTTCTTTGATATTTTTCACCGAGGTCTGTCTTTTGTATATTTTTTTTTTTTTAACTCTGACATAATATTTTTAATTTAATTATTTCAAATTATAAACATAAATTGTACTGGATTGTTGAACGTTCATTTTAAAGAACCTTAAATTTTTTATTATAAATAATGCGACCTACTTTTATTTGACACATCCTAAATACTTACTTAAAAAGACAAATATTCTCAAATAAAGCAAAAATTAAATATATCTAAGATATAAGAATGTGATGATAAGTATTATCCTGATACTTTTATTAGACATCTTAGCGAATATTCCTAGTTGAAAAAAAATAACTAAAAGTTGACTGAATAAATTTAACAATTAAACGTAATATTACAAATTGCAAGTCGATATACAAAATCAAAAAATTAATGAGTACATTTTTGTAATACTTTGATGTATCAAGGTTTATAGACATTGAATGAAGCATTTCGCAACAAAGCTATAAACACTATCTGAATGTTAGACAATATATATAAAGTTTAAAATTTTACATTCGACCATAAAATAATTTATAATTATTAAAAGTCGTTTTATAAAGCCGTACCAGCAGTTTGGTTGACATATTACTTTTACCCTATGTCATAAACACGGTACACAAAAGGCAGTTTAGTATCGCACAGTAAATGCGGATTTGTTTCCAAGTTTTATTAAAGCTGGATTTGCAGTTTTCAGACGCATTGTATAGTGGCCGGTGTTGTTTGCCATTTTTTTTATTTTTATATTATTATTTTTTTGTCATACTTTTGTTTGTCTTGGACCTTATCTCTCCTCAGTACTTATATATCGGAGTTAAAAGACCTCGTCGTGGTCAAAAATTTTATATTATATAAAAAAAATCGTCTGAGTTAAAATATGGATATTTAAATAAAAGTTCAACGTTTTATATTGTTGTAAAAAATATATATATATACATTATTACTAGTGGAACGGTGTACGGATTCGCACATTAATCCACCGTGTGTTTTATAACTTTAGAAGTACCATACACACGTTTTTATTAAAAAATATATTTAATTTATTAAAACTAAACTGACGGAAATATTCAATCCAATTTAATATTGAAATTAAAATTATATTAAACGTTATAAAAGTATCATGATAATGATTGTTAAAAACGATAAAAGTGTATAAAAAATATATTCTACTAAATCAATATATATAATCGTTTTTATATAATACAATAGAAATAATAATAATAATAATAAGGGATAAATGTGTGCGAAGCGATAAATAAAATATTAGTATTATATAAAAATATAAATAAAATTTATTTTTCTTCGTAATAATTGTAATTACTTTTACAACTGACGTTGATTTAATAGTTAGGGTCAAAATCTATGAAAATCTATAACTGCTGAAATATTTCACATGAAATCATATAATAATAAGTTGAACTTCAGCATGACAAGGATATAATATTTTAAGTTGTAAAAATCATTTAAGATTAAATTTCATTTGACGACAAAAATGGTACACCTCTACAAACCTTTCACCGACACTAAAATTATATATATATATGATATTCCTAATATAACAACTAAAATTATGTATGATTAAATTAATTTTTGATATATAAAATAATTAACAATTTGAAGTCTAATAAAATATTTAATTTTATATGAAATATATCAATGTTATGTTAACTCGTAATATACGCATGACCTCAATTAATATTCAACAATTATGCACATTTTTCTGATCACAATGCGAGTTCACCGTTTTCGTGCGTCGCTTATTCACACCGATGCGTGTAACATGTTTTTATTTTTACAACCCCATCGCAGCATTTGTAATATTTACCCTAGTCGTTTCTCGCTTTTTCTGACTGTGAATCTTGCAGCACCACCGGCACTTGAACTTCTTTTGTGCTGCGACTTTATTTTTTTTTTATTATTATTATTATAATTTTTTTTTTATTTCGTTACCTTTCGTCCTTACTCCTCTTTTTATTGTTGTTCGAGCTCAATGGCCGTCGTCCCGTCGTCACAATGGACAATTATGGTCACAATAATGAGTTCAAGCGAACCGGATGGCGACCCCCAAAGGTTTCTGCGATTCGGTGGCCTGTTGCGCTCATCTAGCACAAATTTCCAACAAAGACTAAGTTTGCTCGGCAATGGTTTTCTCTTATACGCTCGCAAATATATCTAGCGAATTCGCAAAGTTCCTAAAATTGTCTCCGTATATTTGCTAGATACATAAAAACGATTTAGATACAATTAAAATACTTTGTTTCACCGACTATTATAAACAACGCTCAAAACATATATTGCTATACTAAAGTTTTAAATGTCATTCATTAAACTATTATTTAAAATATGAAATTAACTTTTATTTATTTTTTTTATAACGTCAATAACTCCTTAATATACATATTATAAGTAATTATATTATGTATATGTTTATGTATGTGTGTTACCAGTAAAGTTTAAAATTTATTATTTTACAAAATAATCTAATAGACCGGTTATTATTAAAATTTTGTTTGTCTTTCTCTTATTTAATTCGTAAACTATATATTGAATTGAAATACTAAAAATATATTTGAGATACGAAAAACGGAAAAATAAAAATAAAATGATTAATTTATAAAAATACGATTCGTAATTAGTAGCATAAATACTTAAAACAAAAATATTAAAAATCTCTGATCTACAAAATTGACATATATATATATATATATATATATATATATATATATATATATATATATATATATATATATATTTCACTTCTTCCTTAATTTCTATCAACTAATCTATGATGCCCGTCCACAAATTACTCAAGTTAGTTATCTGACATAAAACAGACTTACGAACATTAACAGTAACATATACATATAATATAATATATAGTGAAATGGCACTGTAAATTAATGTTTGATGACATATATAATAGTATATTTATCATACAATCATATTTAGAAGAGTATGATGAAGTTTTCCGTCACAATAATTAAAGATGAAAAATATTCATGATTATCATTAAAAAAAATCTGTTCAGATAAATTTAGTATAATTTTAATAATGAATAAATTTAAACATAATCGAAGTGACAACAGTGTTAAATTACAAATTTCAGATATCAAGTTTGCATATATATACATATATATATATATATATATATATATATATATATATATATATATATATATATATATATATATATATATAAGCTAGTATACATTATATAGTTAGGCAAAAAGACGTTTATGACATCGTTTGGTTTAACTTGGTATAGAAATAATAACACAACTGTCACACAAACTTTTGTTGACAAGTCTGCGGCATGTTAACGTATAGCGGTAGACTACCGTGTAAATAAAACTTATTAGTGCTATCTTAGTTTATAACATCAAATATAAATATATTATTATTATATAATTAAATTTGTTATTATTTAATATATTAGTGATAATATGGATTGATCACAATAATAAGATACATAGACAATATTGTGAATTAAATATATATTTATATATAGAGGTTGATATAAAATTTGAATTAATTCATTGCCACTAAATGAACAATTATTTGACAAATCTTTTGATTGATTTGTATATTGTCATTAATAATAAACAAATGTGCAAAATTTCATATCGATTGGATATAGAAAAGTGCTCGAAAAATCGATTGTAAGATTTCACTCGGACAAACCAACAAACAGTGCAACTTTAAAATATATTCAATTGTAATTATATTACGAAAAAATGTATATAAAATTAAAAAAATGCTCTCATAATATATTAAGAAAAAAAAACCCTCCCCTATATATTTCAGTGATTGCATAACCCTTCTTCAGTTGTGCAACCGACTGTCTGCATCTTGAGCTCAGCTCAATGCATCCGCTTTTTGCAGCACTGCAAAAGCTGGGTGCAACCAACCCCATGTTGATACTGTCGTGCATTAATATACACCTATTTGCGGTATCAGAAAAAAAGTACATCCCTAATGACGATTCTCAAACTGAGGGACGCGCGCAACCCCTAACATGAACAATATATAAAAGTATGTAAATCGACAAAATGACAGAGCTTTCGGAATCAAGATTTCGGTGTGCGTAAATTGATGGAGTCGGAAAAAAAACAATTTGAGAAGCGGTGTCGTCCGTCACAGACGTGCACAGGGATCGTTTTTGATGTTGCTTTTTGAAAAAAACGGTACGTGAATTATGCGTAATGTATGCACGGTCTTGTTTGTGGAAAGTATTATTATTTATTTTTTTTATTTTTATTTTTACAATGGTTTGCCTAGCAAATGACGACGACTTCACTTGTCCTGTCAACGACTCGCTTTGTGTTCAATTGTAACCGTCGTAATTATTGTAATTGTTCGCGTAAACATGTAATGAAAAATTTTTAATTTTACAAGGGTGCATAATGCTGGATTCGTTAAAGAAAAATTAATGATTTTTATTTCTTTTGTTTCAACAAATATCAATTATATTAATAGTAATAGTTTTATAATTAATAATGTGATCAAAACATTTTTTTATGATAAAATGTGACATATTTTTTTTCATTCAATTTTATATTATTCATATGCAGAAAATTTTGTTGATATTATGATACATTTTATTACATCTTATAAACTTAAATTAAGACAGTAGATATTCTTCAGTACCAAAACAGAGGCTGA